>JAOTQE010033997.1:0-10204 GCA_025631205.1 Nesometra sesokonis
TTCTACTGTGCCCGCGTCCGCGTCCGCCTCGTGGAAACAGGTCACCCGCACACGCGCCCGCACCCGCACCCGCATCCACACCCGCCCGCGCCCGCGTCCGCCTTGTGGAAGAAATGGTAATATTTTTGACTAATATCGACGGAACTAATGTACTATTTACAAAATATAGACGATGTGACGTGGTAGGCATACTTTTATTATCACTTTGTAACGAGATATATAAAATTCAAATTTAGCTTCCTGGTGCTAATTAATTAGCAAATAATTAGACAGTTACAAGAACAGTATACTATAAATAATTCAAATACAATAAATTATCATAGTACATAAACGTGCACAACGCACTCGTGCTGTGATTGACAATAGGAGCGTCGACATTGCTTCGTCTCTACGCGCGCTTTTGTGTACGCGCGCGTGGATTTTGTGTCTCTCCATGGCGTCACTAACGATGAGAATTTTCTAAATGCGAACTTCAGAATCTTCTAACAATATTGTGACTTCAAAATTATCTTGGAGATTTTTTAATGATATTTAAACTTCAACTTTAATTATAGTTAGGCCTATATATTGTGTTATTATTCCATATACTACTACTAGTAAAAATTAAACATTTATTTAATATCGCATCAATATGTCAAAAGAAAGATGATCACATTGCTACAGAATATGAATACATGTTATAATTTTACATTATTTATTATATATGTGAATTAATACACCAGCAAGATGATCGTCAATCTCTGAGTGTGATTCCTCCGTGACATGTTATTATTTCATATACTTCCAGGAATTAAATATTTTTTTTTATATCGTATTAATATTTTAAAAGAAACATAATTCCATCGCCACAGAACATCAATAAATGTTTTAAAGTTTTAATTATTTATTTTATGTGACATAATGCATAATAAAACTGATATTACAAATCATCGTCCTTTGAAAATTTCTAATCAGCTGCCAGTGCCGTAGCCAGCATGAGGCAGATGAGGCAGCCGCCTTGCCATTTTCAAAATTTGGCTTTTTATGAGGGACTCACCCTCTGATCTCCAACAGAGGGTTCCAGTCCCTGGAATCCTACGTAACCCCCATACTTTGCCGCGTCTGTTTTTCAACTTTGGATACGGCCCTGAGATCGATGGGTCCAATGATGAGTATACCCTCAATATTGACTTTGTAGGTATATCCCTGACGTCTGACGTATGGCTCTAAATCTGGGTCAGTAGTGAGGTTTTGCAACTTTACAATAGTGAGGTTTCGCAAACTTACAAAATACGAAAACGAAAACGGATACGTCAACTCCAATTTTTGAAAGTTCCTATGTGTTAAAAATATATCACATTTTTTACCTATGCAATGTTGATGATCGTCGTAAAATATTGACCAACTGTGACAGATATTTAAGGTATTCTATTCAAATGTTACAAGAATGTATGACGTATCCGTTTTCGTATCGTATTTCGTAAATCTGCGAAACCTCACTGAGGCTGTGTCCAGACTTATCAAATTTTCTTTGACAAAAAACTTTCATAAATCCATATATATAATAAGGACATGTCCATGTATGGTCATGATGTGATGTCATAATGACCATAGGTATATCAAAGTTTTTTAGTCAAATAAAATTTGATAGTGTGGACTGAGGTTGATATACGATAATAAAAACGGATACGTCACACTTTCATTTTCGAAAGTTGCTGTGTTCATAGATTTCAGATTTTTTTCTACCTACCAATTGTTGATGATCGTCGTAAAATCCCGAACACAACTGTGACAGCTATTCAAGGTGTTTGATTCAAACGTTACATGAATTAAATGACGTATCCCGTTTTTGTTTTCGTATTTCGTGAAGTAGCTAAACCTCCATATTGTCACGGAAAGTAGAGACAAATGATGTGTAACAGCGGGAAAAATGGAGCAACTGATGATTGGAGTAACTTAACTTAACCATACTATAATTTGAGCAACGTTTGTCTGTTTGTTCCAAATGTCAAATAACTGTTTTTCGCTACTCTTTGGTCCAATCTTGCCAAAAATTGGTGAAATCATGTAGGTTGAGATCAGAATTGCCGATGACGTGTCACAAGGTTAAAGTTCAAAATTATGGAAACAAGGTCAAAGGTTAAGGTTATGAGACGGATAATTTGACTAATTCTTTACAATTCAAGGTAAAATTCATGGATAACATACTGCATGAAAAATACGTTAAACATAGAAAATTAATGCTATAGTATACATATTTTTTTTTTCAAAATACCTATACAAATATTTTCAATTTCCTTATTGTAATGTTCAAATTTAGATATGATATCTATCCAAACAAGAAAAAAAAACAGATTTCTATCTTATATACACATAAATGTAACAATATGTGTGGCTAATGTCACTGAATATATTATGTTTATATTGTTTAAATATTTTATAGTGTTTTTAAAAAATGTCCATTTTGTACTTACGGATGTTTGTTTAATCCTGTTAATATTTGATGTGGTAGATTGTATAGACAGCAATAGAATATAATTGGTTTTTATATCAGAATTACTTGCAAGAAGAAGCTCTTAAATGAGCTTAGTTGTCATTTTTTGTAACAGGTTATCTATTTTAGATGTAGACATTTGTTGTAACATGTGACAATTTTTGACGTTTATTGTTCTATAATACATTAGCACATGTTGGAAATTAATCTATGGCGAATTTTCCTACAAAAAATACACTTTAAATTTCAATTAAAAAAAATGAATAGCATTAAATAAAACACTTAAAATCAACTCAAGCACGTTACAATCAAGTCACGGCCACAAACCCTTGTTCCTAATGAACCACATTACTGTATTAACTTTAATAATCTCGTAAAACTTGAAAGTTAAAGGTAACTGCCATCCAATTCAATATGAAGAAATATAAAGCTGGTGTAGTGTTTCAGGAGCATAAGAAAGTTAATGATACGTCTTATTGATATCATCAAAAATATCAGTGTCGAAACATAGGAAGGAGTGTCCAGATAGTCTGATATACTTATAAATATCAATAACATTACAGTACTGCAAGATGTCAATGTACTATTGACATTGTATTTGCCGATTTGAACATCTAAGGCAACTTTATAATAATGACGATGACGTGGAAAATTTTTTTAAAATTATTATTATTATTATTATTATTATTATTATTGTTATTGTTATTGTTATTATTATTATTATTAATTATTATTATTATTATTATTATTATTATTATTATTGTTATCGTTATCGTTATCGTTATTGTTATTATCATTATTGTTGTTGTTCGTTGTTCACGAAAAGTACAGATAAAAATATGTCTACTAGCGAGATGAATGGAGTGACTGATGATTGAAGTATAGCCTGGAAGGTAAGGATCACCAACACAGAATCAAGACGAAAACGGATATAAAATATATAGTGAACAAAATAAGAAGGCTTAAATTGGACAAAACACATCATGCTAAAGCAAGATAATAGATGGACGGGCGCTATAGTTACCAACTGGACATCGCACAGGTGTCGTAGGCAATTAGGCAAACCCCGTATAAGATGGAGAGATGACTTGACCAATACTGACTGGATCAAATGGATGCAAAATGTACATTAAAGACGGCAATGGAAAATTGAAGAAGAGTCCAACAGTGGAACAAAACAGGCTGACAAGTGATAAGTGTTTAAAGCAAGACAACAGGCGGAAACTAGACCAACTGGACACCATACAGATATCGAAGGCAACGAGGCAGACCTTCTATAAGATGGAAAGATGACCAATATTGACGGGATCAATGGATGAAGAATGCACATCAAGAACAACAATGGGAAATTGCTGAAATGTCTGCGTCCAGCAGTGGAACGAAACAGGCTAACTAGCAACATATTCTCACCGAAAGACACGAAAGACGAAGATATCAGAGAAGAAAACATGTTTAGAGGATTCTTCATACGGGTGCCCCTGAAGATCCTCATATAAGCCTTTTTCAGAATTTAAACTTTTGTTTTCTCATTTACCCTCAAGTTTTACCAGTTTATGTGGTTTTAATCATTTAATATGTGCATGATAATTACAACAAAACAGACGTAGATATTGTTTGTAATTTTTCATGTGATAATTTTTGACAATAATAAGTTAAACCTTTATTGTTCTAATACATTAGCACATGTTGAACATTAATTTATTGCGAATTTACCTACAAAAAATACACTATAAAATTCAATAAAAAATACATAGCATTGAATTTAACTCTTAAAATCAACTCAAGCACGTTACTACCAAGTCACAGCCACAAACCCCTGTTCCTAATGAACCACATTACTGTATTAAATTTAATAACCTCGTAAAACTTGAAAGTTAAAGGTAACTGCCATCCAATTCAAGATGAAGAAATATAAAGTTGGTGTAGGGTTTCAGGAGCATATGAAAGTTAACGATACGTCTTATCACCAACAGTATCAGTGTCGAAACATAGGAAGGACTGGATAGTCTGACATACTTTATTAACATTACTGCAAGAGTTCTATGTACTATTATCGACCTGTATTTGCCGACTTGAACATCATACTTCATAATAATTTGGAGTGGCGCTGTAGCTTGGTGGTTAGCATGCTTGCCTTCCAATCCCGAGGTCATGGGTTCAAACCTGGCTGAACGCCAAGTTGGTTTTCACGGCATAACAACGCCACTCCCTAAGCCTCATAATGAGACTTGGTTTAGAAAGCATGGCGTAGTTCTCATCCTGTAAGTGGCGAGTTAACTTGCTGTTGGATGTGACACGAAATAAAATAAAATAAAATAATGACGATAACGATAGAAAATGAATAATATTATTGCTGTTGTTGTTGTTGTTGTTGTTGTTGACGTGTGGTTGCTGATTTTGTTGACGTCCTTGTTGTTATTTGTATTGTTATTGTTAGCACCCTCTCCTCCACCACACATGACCTTAGTTTTCTTCAGATGATGGTTACAGAGAAAGCAATGTCAAGCTTCAGAGAAAGGATAAAAAATCTTCTGCATATCTGCCACTGAGTGTGAAATGAATGCATCATCTGCAAACAACAGATCTCTAATATTGACAGCACAAGTTTTGGACTTGGATTTTAATCTAGCAAGATTTAATCTTCCATCACTCCTTGAGTGCAGATACACTCCCTCAGTTGTTGTTCCGAATGCATAAATGAGTAGTGCAGCGACAAAAGATACCAAGCAGCATAGATGCCAAGATGTCACCTTGTTTTGATTCATACTTTACATCAAATGCGTTAGACCTCTCACCATCAACCTGAATGGTTGCCTTCGTGTTGTCATAGAAAGATTTTATGTATGAGTTTAGGTTGATATCCATACCTTTCTAGTAGTATCTTAAAAAGTCCATCTCTGCTGATCAAATCAAATACTTTAGTAAAGTGACAACAAGATGTCACCTTGTTTTGGTTCATTATTTACATCAAATGCGTTAGACCTCTCACCATCAACCTGAATGGTTGCCTTCGTGTTGTCATAGAAAGATTTTATGTTTGAGTTTAGGTTGATATCCAAACCTTCCTAGTATCTTAAAAAGTCCATCTCTGCTGATCAAATCAAATACTTTAGTAAGGTGACAACTAGAGGCTGATTTTGCTCCCTGCACTTTTCTTGTAAAGTGTATCTGATGCATATACATCTTCAGCTATAACGTCAAGGCGAGCTACAAAACAAGACCACAGAACATACCAGAAACGTTAACATCAATGTTGTAATTAATATAACATTATTATGAATTAGTTAAATAAATATCAAATATTGATTGTTGAAATTTTTCGCCTCGAAAAAAAAAGTCGCAAAATAATAAGTTCGTCTAGTGTAAAACGGCTTTAAGCATTTTTAATTATTACAATAATATCTTAAACGGTAAATTTAACCACCACTGTGAGTCCTTGGTTGACCTTTCTTAAAGCTCCATTTGTGGCATAGCCAAGCCAATTCAAACAAAAATCGGAAAATTTAAAACTGAGTTATCGCTATATTTCCCGCTGTTGACCACACATGAAAATGCCGTAAATATCAATGACGTGAAAATTTCTGTTGATCTGATTGGACAGCGGGTTTTTTCGCCACGGCTCGCAGCGACAGAGTAGAAACTGGTCGAACTCACTTTTTCGTCGCGACGATCAGAAACGAAGCGCTACGGCGATGCAGCGGATCATCCATTTGACAACAAATTTTAACGGCGCATGCGTGTGCTCGAAAAATTAACAACGCCACTCCCCAAGCCTCATAATGAGACTTGGTTTAGAAATTTTGATGTTCGATTAAACCGGTAGAAATTCTCCACTGTTCAGCACAGTGGCTACACCACCAAATTGACCAACTATGCTAAACGCCACATTCTTATGCAATTGGTAAGGATCGAGGGAGTTATCTGGGAAACAGAGTGTATAGGTTGTCGTAACCCATAAGAAACTCCTGGGTACGGTTACATACATAGAATGAGTCCGGTAAAATTAATAGTCGCTTAATTCGAAGTAATCAAATTATGATGCGCGATTGGATTGTTTAAGACAAATTCAAAATTAATGATTGCTCATGTAAAAGAAACCAAATTCATCAGAATCAAAATTGATTATAATCTTGATTGGAAACCCCATAACAATTACGTAAGTACTGTAATGAATACTTATCAGGAAAGCTATTTATGACGAAAACATTTGCGCGCTTTACGACTGATAGACTTTCCGAATGCCTATCGTATTTGATTTAATTTTTTTTTTATTTTGTGTTACATCCAACAGCAATTTTACTAACCACTTACAGGATGAGAACTACGCCATGCGTTCTAAAGCAAGTCTCATTATGAGGCTTGGGGAGTGGCGTTGTTAAGTCGTGGGAACCAATCTAGCGTTCAGCCAGGTTCGATCCCAGGGCCTCCAGATTGGAAGGCAAGCATGCTAAGCTACAGCGCCACTCCTAAGTTTATTCGGTGTTGTAGAACACCAAGGATATTAGTAAAAATTTGTACAACAAAGGAGGAAAATCTATGATTGCGGACATAATTTAAGCAGTACTAAAATATTGAGTTATATAACAAATTTGGATTCTTATGATTAATTGTTAAACTGTTTCTATGGTAGGGCCTTTGTATGACATATAAAATTGTACATCTTTTGGAATATTTTTTTCGCTTTATGGATGAATAAATTGGAGTTACCATGAAGGAAATTATAATGGCTTGAGTTAGTTCGTCATGTAACTTGGTGCATTTCCAGTCAATATTTTGTAAATTAGCAATGCACATTCAAATTCGTTCCTTAGGTGTGTCCAATTTACAGAACTTAATGCGACATCATGTCCTCATCCTGTAAGCAAAATAGA
Organism: Nesometra sesokonis; assembly: GCA_025631205.1. NCBI lineage: Eukaryota > Metazoa > Echinodermata > Crinoidea > Comatulida > Antedonidae > Nesometra > Nesometra sesokonis. Next base: position 7,345 of record JAOTQE010033997.1, read on the forward strand.
GGCGAAAACAACCTCCGCACAACTCCGTTCGCGGAGGTAATAGCGAAGTTTCGCAAATTTACGAAATACGAAAACGAAAACGGATACGTCACACTTCCATTTTTTAAAGTTGATAAATGTGTTCAGAAATACATCAAATTTTCCACCTGTGAATCGTTGATGATCGTCCTAAAATACTGACCAACTGTGACAGATATTCAAGGTGTTCTATTCATACAAGAATTTATGACGTATCCGTTTTCGTTTTCGTATTTTGTAAGGCTGCAAAACCTCACTAATAAAGTAATGTACCCTTCGATATAAATTACATTTGTTCACAATGTTGGTATAGAGTCGGAACTTATCAAGATGGGAGTACTTGTTTAAAATTACTTTATATCAATGCTAAAGTTGATCCTTCTTATTTTTCTTCAAAATATGGATTATAAAATAAATTTATTAGAATAGTATTTGTCATTTTGGTGGGAAATATTTATATGTAACCTTAATTAGCTCCATTTTTGCTTGTGACTTCGAATAATAATCTCAATAAATTTAACTGGAACCATTAATCTATAATATAATGGTGTTACTAAGACCTCAAACCAATTAGGTTAATTTGCTTATATATAGCCTCTTTGATCAAGGTTTTTTTACAACATGTACCTATTGATACTTTAATTGATTTGCAGGAAATAAATTGAAAATTATATATTATATATAATAAAATATTTCCATAATTCAAGGACTCGTTACTCCTACGGGTATTAACAGTTATAAGCCAATTATAAATTTCTAAATCTGTAATGATTAATTTGCAATAAATTATTGGTTAACAAAAATAATAATTAAAATTTTATGGAACGGTAAGCATGAGATGAATTGGAAAGCTAAACAATACATTAAATGATCACAAATAACTCGGAGTTGTTTAATCATGATCCGTAGAACTAACGTTCCGTAGGCTTAATATCTTAAAGATATTCCGTTATTAATATTTATATTTTAAAACTTTCCTCCAACATAACAAATTCATAACTATTAATTACTTTAATTCAAGGTTGACTCATTTTACTTTCACAGAGCAAGCACAGAATTGGAACAATATGTACAATTGGCATCAATTTAGAAATATAAAAATGGAACATTAGTATTGGCAATTCATCATTAGTAATTATGGTTTAAGTTAAAAAGGCAATTTTGAAATTAAGATAGCAATTTTTAAATTTACAGTTACAGATACACAATGAACAAACAAATTTTGCTTTCAGGAGTCGGCAAAGCAGGTTGTCGTCGTCCTTTGCCGTTCAAACATTGGCATCTGTTTTACGGTCAACTACCTTCATCAATTGGTAAAATTTATTTTTGGACAAAAGTTTAAACATTTAAATAAAAAGAGGAATTATTATCAACTGAGGCCTCATTTTTTTGTTCAAATTGCTATATTTTAAAATCGCAAACAAATACCTTCTCTTAGGCACCGTGTTAAAATTATCCAGCTATAGTTACCATGGGGCGGTTCCAGAATCCACCGTAATGGGGTGGGGGTGTCCTTTTCCAGGTTCGAGTGATTGCAGGTTTCATGACGAGCAAAAGTCTATTTTTGGTTTTTGTGGTGAAGTGTTTGACACGGCACCCCGAATATAAGGTGGGGAAGCAACTACGTTTTGACGATATTAGGGGGCGCACGCCGGCTGCTGCCCCTTCTAAATCCGCCCCTGGTTAACTGCAGTAATAGCAGGGGCGGATCCAGGATCCACCGTAAGGGGGGGGGGGGTGGTTGTCCTTTTCCAGGTTCGAGTAATTGCAGGTTTCATTTTGACAAGCAAAAATCTATTTTTGGTTTTTGTGGTGAAGTGTTTGACACGGCACCCCGGGGGGGGAGGGAGCAACTACGTTTTGACGATATTAGGGGACGCACGCCGGCTGCTGCCCCTTCTAAATCCGCCCCTGGTTACTGCAGTAATAGCATGAGGCGGATCCAGGATCCACCGAAAAGGGGGGGGGGGGTGTCCTTTTCGAGGTTCGGGTGATTGCAGGTTTCATTTTGACGAGCAAAAATCTATTTTTGGTTTTTGTGGTGAAGTGTTTGACACGGCTCTCCGAATATAAGGGGGAGCAACTACGTTTTGACGATAATAGGGGCGCACGCCGGCTGCGGCCCTCCTAATTCCGCCCCTGGTTACTGCAGTAATAGTTACAATAGTGTTCGTTTAGTAGCTGGGAAAATACGGAAAACAACATGTTGAGATGTGACGTCTGTGTCAAAACAGTCACCAAAGAAAACATATAATGGAACTGGATAACTGCAGTCTCTGCTGTAGATTAATAGAAATAGGTTACTGCATTAACCGCAGTAGAATGATTTTGAATTGGTCCCTTAGGTCTAACTGAATGGACTGCTAAACGTCTTATCTGGAATCTACGGCTGCTCTATTAACCCTAATCCCATTGGTTATTTGCAGGCCATTAGGGTCATTTTTGCCCCTTAAATACTGGCAACAATAGAACCTATTGACTTGAAAATTAGCACATCTGAAAAAAGTTATAGGCCCATAGAATATGTATTTTCAAATAATTAATTAAAATATGATATTAGATAACAAATTGCGTAAACCTGTACAAAAATTGGATTTTGTGTATGTGTCCGCCGAGCAGTTATTGATTTCTAAATTATGTTCTATATTCCCAACCGGAGAGAATTATACATAGAACATGTGAGAGACTTCAGACATAATGTCACGAAAGTCCGAAGTGGGCTTATTTTAATTTAATATTATAGAAACAGAAGAAGTAGAAAAGGCACTTTTGAATTTATCTAACATTAGCAACAATGATCTCTTCAATTTTGATTGTAAGCTTTTAAAGCTATCATCAAAAA
>JAOTQE010034008.1:0-21697 GCA_025631205.1 Nesometra sesokonis
AAAAAAAAAAAAAACCCTCCTGCCCGCATCAGCTTTTATGCTTTGGTAGGGTGATAAACTAACAATTATTTTTATGGAGCCTTACCCCCTATAAGTAACTGAGTTCCTTTTTACTATCAGAGACATTTCATTTTTAGAAGACACTCTGGGAGTACAGCTTCCTAATTCTTTACTAATAAAATTCCACCAATTAAAAATATATTCTACACTTTAGCCTAGTGCCACAATAAAAAATGGGGAAAAACAACCAATGGTATGTATTATAAGTGCATTTAGTACGGCAATAATTTAATAAAACAATGTGTCTGTAAGAAAAATACAACACGACAAACCTGGAATTTGAACTGGACTGGAGACTTTTTCACAAACCTCACTGACAAGGCGGTGACATTTTTAAAGGATTTTATAATAAGGAACAATCAAACGTCCTGTAAACTTCATTCCTTAATCATACCCATATGATCACCCGCGACCGATGTTATCGTCGACCGAACAAGATATGAGTACGAATTGACCAACACTGTGGATATGAGTTTACATAATTACCGATTCAGGCATCTTCATCTTGCTTGGCCTGCTTGTCACAAGAAGGCTAGGCTGCCTACAGCTAGAGCCTAACTCACAGAACTATTTAATGACCTATTTTAACCTCACTTACCTTTAATGTTTGAAAAGGGGTCCAGTGAAAAACTAGGCCTAGAATATCGAAGAATCATTGTATAGTATATTTGTAATCCAGTGAGAATATTATAATTTTGTTAGAGTTGTGAACAATATTTTCGGTTTGTTTACACCCGGTGTTTGCTACTATATTTTATACGGATTACGTCGCCCTCTATAGTTTCTCAGTAAACTTTGTGAGCACCCCAGGATGGGATTGGGAGCGGGACGCGAGCGGGAAGGTAATTATTTAGAAAAATTTGAAAAAACTGTAAAAGAGCGAGAATCTTCTCAAAAAGAGCGAATTGTTTATTTCTTGGTAGTTCTGGTATGGTACTTCAAAAGAAATGGGCCAAGGCATTGAAAACCACCAAGTTGTCAGAAAATTGGAAACTGGGGAGTTAACACTGGTTACACTTATTGTACTGTAGGTCCCTAATAAAATGAGAGGGTCAATTACTAAAATCGGACAACTATAACCAAAGTTATTGAAAAAAACAGTCCAAAATTTCTTTCGTATTATTTATATTTCCTGTTGTTTATTTTCTTATTTCTTTTTAACTTCATGTGCGAAACTTGATTGCCTTGCCTCAATCGTATGAAATGTTAACCATTAAATTAGGTCTTTTAAGGAAAAAATGACCGGTTTAGCAGGTCCAGGCGTACTGCGCTTGGTTTGCAGTAATTAAATAAGCCTAAGCACGTAATTGTAATGTATCTCATGCATTAAAAAGAAGGACAGTGTAACGTGGGGTCTAAAGTCCACCCAGACTGCATTAAATGTATGTTTGACTAAAGCCGCAATATTTGCTAACCTGTTGACAAGCACATTATTCGGAAAGACGACCTGATAGACGCGTAGAGTAACACGGATTTTGTAAAATTTATTTTTTCATGTTAGGTTTATAAAGGTGTTATAATTACAGAATGGATCGAAAATCAGCCATGAAAGACTTTCAAAAGGCAGTAAGTATGGTTAAATAGATTAGAACCATGTTAGCGGTGGAGCGGTACAAGCCTACCGGGTTCATTTTGTTAGAATACTATCAAATCTTATTCCGTCGTTTTTTGGCTATCCACAAAAATTTGTTAATCCATCCATGTTGCATCCTTTGTGTATTTTTTTTTTGCTGCGTCTGTTTGGGTTGCCCGATGGTGGGACATCGAACCCACTGAGTGTATCCAGGATTTGGCAAAGGAGGGGGCTCGAACTGGGCTTTTCTCCCCTATTTTTACCCTCATTCATGATTTTGGGGTGTTTTTCCTCACAGTTTAGGCCCTCTCCTCTGAAAGGGGTGCTCATTTTCACTAAGGGGGATGCTCGAGACCCAGATTTTCAAATTTCTATCCTAATTTTAGTGTCTTTTGCCTCCGAAGGGTGTGCTCAAGCACCTTAGCACCCCCACCCCCCGCATAGATAAGCCACTGGAACCCACTAAACGAGTGTTCATCCGTTATTGGATCCATCCAATTACAATATTAGACCCTACTATTCATCAATTTACCCATTCACATTATCGATTCTTCCATCCCCCATTAATAACTAAATCAATCCAGTTCCATTCATCCAACTTCATAAATCCTCAATCCCAAAATTCACCCTTTCATGATAATTACTTCGTTTTCATCAAACATTGTCTATAAATTGTTGAAATGCATGTGACTATAATCACAATAATTCTTAGGTACAAATGCTGATAGGTGATGGTGAAGATAAGGACAAATTGTACCAAGCAATGCGGGACTATCACAGGTGAGATTCAGTACCAAAGTGAGTAAAAAGTACTGTCCCATTTTTCATCGCGCCATCAGGGCGGGTTTAAGGGTGGGGGACAACGGCGGCGCTACAGGGGGAGTGGGGCTAGAAGGGGGGCTACAACCCCCTGTCGATGGACCTTTGCCCTCCCGTCGGGGAGAAATTAAAGGTTTCATCGGGGGCTCTGTAGGGTAAAGCCAAGCTCCGCCACCAAAACGGGCTAGAAAAGCACGCAAAAGACGGCAAATAACGGTTTTTTTTTTTTGTTTTTTTTTTGGTCGTGACTGAAAACTGGAGACACGCCCACTCGAAATTTACCTTGCCAAACTCGTCGGAGGAACCGTGCCCCCTGTCGGGGGCATTGCCCTGTTGTCGGGGAATTCCTGGCGCCGTCACTGGGGGAGGCCCCGGTCCCCTTTTGAAAAGTAAAATATATCATTTATTACTAAAAGTGTGTAAAACGAAAATATTCAGCAAGAATTGGTACCTTAACACGCCCCTGAGACCATTTCCGGACATTTAAAGACCAAAACTTTCCCGAAGAGCATGCCCCGGACCCCTAAACCTTTTAATCTCTACCGTCTCCCTTCCGGCCGCCAGTTTTTTCAAAATTCTGCATCCGCCCCTGGCAATATTTCGCCACACTGCAAATCTTGAATACAATTATGACGAGTTTAATTGGTTATAAATTATTTCAGTAACTACTGTCAGTACCGTAGTGTAAATTGCGAGGTTTTGCAACTTCACGAAACACGGATACGTAACACTTCCATTTTTGAAAGTATCTAAATGTGTTAAAAATTTATCAAGTTTTCTAACTACGAATTTTCTAACTATGAATGTGTTTACCATGCAAATAGAATAGAGGCTTAATGATCGTGTTGTTGTCCAAGCTCGGATGCCGAACCAGAGAATCTAATTAGGTTCGGCCTTATTTAAACTTACAATAATTTTCTGGACGACCTTAAGGTTAAATACATAAAATCATCAAACCATAATGATACAAAATCGTCATACAGTTATTCACAAAATAATATTATTACTATACTTTAACGTTAATTGTTATAACATGCAACTGTAATGTTAGTATTTTTATTTATGTATACGTACGTCACGTCTCTTTTATTTTTCTCCCGACTGCTGTATTCTAATAATTTTCTTATTCCTTTCACAGTAATAAAAACTTGACTGCTTTCGTTACAAAGTTGAAAGGTGTGTTATGTACTCCCAAACGTCTGGCTGTGTTTTTGGATATCAAACCATTTGTGCCACCTGCTCAACAGAAGCAGTACGACTTGCTTTGTCCCCCGCAGATAAGGTTCGTTGCCGGCTTTAGAATACAAACATACACTCTAGGAAACAATGTTTGTATATTATGTGTATACGAGGGCGTAGGCCCACCAATAGTGTGGTTTCTGCTTTTCACTTCGTCATATATCGTTTATACAATTGTTTCCAGTACTTTTAAATTGATTTTATGTTTACGCTCTATAAATTGAAAACAATTACTATTATATTTTATGTAAACAACCATATATTGTGAACAACTTTAATGTGTATAATACGTTATAAAAATAGTATTCAGTTGCGTTAATAATACAGCTGTTTTGTCATTTCCGACAAATCCGATACCAAACATTTACTGTACATGCATACGGTACATCTCTCCCCTATAGAAACATTGTATCATTTACGTCGGCTTAACCATTGGAGAAAACTCGATTTTTTTTGGACAAAATTACGTTTTAGGTATTATATTTATGATTTTCATGTAATGGCCCAAACGGATTACTATAACAATTCTAGCTGTGAAGAATAATTTGAAATATGCCCAAAAGTTTATCGTAAAACTTTGCTGTTGAACTACTTACGCAGCAGAGTGATTTGACCTTGGTTCGCTGATTTCAGATAGAAAATGATACAAACTGGTGAAGGCGTTTCCATATACCCACCTCTTTCCCCTCTCTACACCCCTCCCTTTCCGCCTTTATATGAAGAAAATTGGTAACTTGCTACTGTTTCACAAAAGATTAAAAATTACAAAAGGAAAATAATAACCGAACCTCATTTATCTACAGCAAAGAAATTCGCACGGTTCGATTGTTTAGGAAAGATGTAGAATCACTAGGCTTCTATATTCGTGGAGGTGCAGAGTTTGGTGTTGGCACTTATATTTCTGAGGTTTTCCCGAAATCACAGGCAGACCTAAAAGGTCTCAGGGTAAGTGTGGTGACAATTTTTATACTTACACAAGCCGGTGTAGGAGCGTACTGTATGGTAGAAAGTACCCCGTTGACTTTCAATAAGAACAAAAAATTAACTATTTGCTATAGGCTTAATCTTCACCTTTTAAGTTTCTGAAACATTTCTAACGTCATATTCACATGGATTTATTGTAAAGGGTGTGTAGCGCATGCTTGAGAATCTCCACCCCTTAAACCGTCATTTTATACACAATAACTACTACAGTTTTCCATTTGTATGTTCTAGTATTTTGATGGTGGGCTTGTATATGGCTTTATGAGTCCATTCCTGGTCTTAAATGTTTTATGGCATTGAGATCCGTGTTTGATTTTAGCTGCCATCCTTTCGTTCTTCTTTATTCCACAATATCTGCACATCCATTGACTTCGAAGGAATTTGTTCCATTTGGTTTCATTTGCATACCACCTTTACGTTGTCAAATTCATAAATTGATCAAAAGTGGCAAACCAAAGTTTTTTATTTAAGCAATATAGAACGGTCTTAAGTTTGAGTATATCTGATAAACCAATGATCTTTAAAATATCATTAAAATGACTATCTTAGCGTCATTTTTACTACATGATAACTTCTTGTCTCTACATGTAAAATCAGAAAAGTATTTATGTTCACTCTTTATTGAACAACTATGAGCAACTTGTATCTAATTTGGTTCAGGAAATAAGCAAATAACACACAACACATTAAAGCATGATTATTATATCTAAATTGACATCACAATTTCTACGTCTTTATTAGGTTGGTGATGAGGTGTTGAGAGTAAACGGGTTCAGACTAAGCCAAGCTACTCACAGCGAAGTTGTTGCATTGATGAACATGAAACGAAATCTCGTTATTAAGGTTCGATGTAAGTTAAAATGATTAAATGTTTTGTTTTGATTACCTTGTTAGTAACTTTAATTATAATGAAAGCACCAAGAACTTGAACTATTTTATATTTAATTACAGTAAGCCCCACTGATTAGACATACAGATTAGAAAAAAAAAGAAATAAGACAACAAATATTCTAATCGTTTTAGGTTTAAATGTAAAAAAACATGCTTGCTTATACGCTTTGTTTCTAAAACTCGGACTTAGGATAATCATTGAAATTAATTCATAGTCAAGCTTGTTAAAATTTTAATAGCTTTTAACTAAGACGCATTTTAGAAGAATTAATGATTTATCGAATATGTCAAAATACAAAACAAAGTTGATACCAAAAATGGACGTCTAAATTAAGTGATTATTCTATACTTGATAACCAACAGAGATGTACGTGTAACGATTTGCAAAGAACCATCGTTTGTGTGACGATATAGAGGGCGCACTACAATGGAAAACCCTATCTACGGCTCTGGCCAACTGCGGAGCCGTTGCTCTGGCCAACTGACCGTTTTAAGTTGGGCACTTTCAACATTAATTCTTAACATTTTTCCTCCTTAATTAAACCAATTGTTATGCATATGCCAATATAAATAATTAAAAATATTGGTTAGTTTCTGTTTATCGATTAACAAGAACAATATACAAAAGTCAGAAAGCCCATTTTAAGCATATTCAACTGTTTAAAATCTGAATTAGTTCTTGGCAAATTTTATAGTTTTCTACACAATTTTATTTCATATTCAATATTTTACAGATGTGGGTATGACACCAATCAAGAACAGAGCTACCGATCCTGTTACCTGGAAGTTTCTTGCTGAGGTTGGCGTCGTGGCTACTTCATTTCTGGTAAGCTTGATACTATATTAGAAAGGGACCATGATGCCAATATTGCTTTACTGCAGTTACTGCAGTAATTTATTGCTTGGTATGGCAGTTATTTAGTGCCATTGTTCTCTGGTTGCTTCATTTACATTCATGGGAAGAAATATGGCTCCCGTTTTATCAAGAAATTGTATAAAATTAAATGATCGTAAAACAAAAACCATAATGAAACAAGATAGCAAAATAACAGAATACGGTAAAGATGATGATGATGATGATTGATGATGATGATGATAATAATAATAATAATAATTATTATTATTATGACGACGCCAACGACGACGATGATGATTATTGAAAAAGCATTTCGATTATATACTTCGAAGTATATTATCAAAAAGTTAAAAACTCTATAGTTAACTTCAGAACTATAAACCACAGGCCATTTAAATAGACGATTCAAGATGGATTCGATTATATAAGATTGTTAAGGACGATTCTATTGATGAATGGTAGTTTGCCATTTAGATTCTGTCTGATATTTCGAATACAATAATATAACTTAATATGATAAACATACATCGCTTCACTAAATGCAAGGTCTATCGTGCTGTGGTTCTCTCTAATCTTTTGTATGCAGTTGAGACCTGTACTTTATATCAGCGCCACATCAAAAAGCTGAATCAAGTACAACTGCGCCACCTTCGTCAAATACTTGGCATTCGCTTGCAAGACAGGATGCCAAACACTAGAGCTGGCTGGCATGCCCAGTGTCTCGGCAATGAATGAGAAACGTTACCTCAGATTGATTGGCCATGTGGCCAGGATGGATGGCCAGCGTTTGCACAAAGCCGTTTTTTATTCGGAGCTTCAAAGGGGTGATAGACGTCGAGGAAGACCAAAATTACGCTATAAAGACTCTCTTAAAAAAACGCTAAAAGCGTGTAACATCTCAGTCTCTACCTTGAAGAATAAGGCAACAGATCGTTCCACTTGGAAAGAGTTGATCCACCAGGGTGCATTAGTTGCAGAAGAGGGACGCATAAAATCTGCAGTAGAGGCTCGTGAACGTCGTCACGCCGCTCCAATAGACGTTGCAACCGACCCTTCTCTTATATTCAACAGACGTGGTCGCATCTGTCAAGCTCGCATTGGCCTCCTTTCTCATATGAAAGCCTGTCAAAGGAAATAATTAGGATGCCCTAGTCGACAACGACCGGCCGCCATGATGATGATGATGATAAACTTAACATGATACATAACCATTTTCCTCTTTCAGGATGATGTTATTGATTCATTTGAAACACCATCCCCCGTACACAATAATTCAGACAAAACTACAGTTATTATCGATCTATCGAATGGAGTCCCACTAGGATGCGGTGTCATCAGTAAGCCAGGCGACACGGGTATATACGTACAAAAAGTTACAGCCGGTTCCCCAGCTGATAAAGCTGGACTAAAGGTGAGGATTTTTGACATACTAAATTGAGAGGTTCACAAACTTTTACCTTTTCTATGTTTTCAATACTAGAAGCGTAAAAGGGTAGAATCAGGGAGGTGTGGTACACATCAACAACGGCAACGACTGTAATTTCTACTGAAGATTTTCCAAATTCGACACAAGAAAATGTCCATTTTAATAAATTAACCAACTCCATGTAAGATGCAATATTTCGACATCTATATTACAACCTTATTATGAATCGATTATCTATTTTCTTCTTTCTTGCAGTCTGGAGACCAGATACTAGAAGCAAACGGCGTGGATCTAAGAAGTATTTCTCACACTGGAGCGATCAAAGCCATCAAGTCAAACACTTCGCTTCAAATGGTACTTCTTCAAAAAGAGGTAAGTAGCCTAGATGATGTCCGGTGTTTATTCACCTAATATGGTAGGATGTGCGACTATAAAATGTGACGCCTCTTATGTTTAAAACTTCGCCCAAGTGCTCTGGGAATGGTACTGTAATAGTTTAGGTAGGAAATCTCTATGCCAATATGATTTGTTTAAAGCAGCCTATAAATACAACTAAGATTGAATTATGAATAGGTGATTGTACTGTAGCCCGCACAAAAGCAGCGGAGCAGCAGAAAAGGTCCGTAAGCCGTAGTTTTCCAGTAAATTTCGTGTCGTTTATCCGAGTATACGCTCAGGTGTCAATGTAGAAATTAGCTCGGAAATGAAGATAGACCTTTTCTTTCGGAAAAATATGTCCTCCAATGCACGTCTTACGAAATTTCTAGAAGAAAGCTAGACTGGTTTCCAGTTCAACTTCAACAAACCTATAAGATAATACATAACAAGATATTTCGAATCTAACCATCATTTTGTAACTTTTTTGTGGAGGCCGCCAAGAGCAATGTTGTTGCTACTAAACCAAAACCTAAAATACAAGTGCAAAATCACAAAGAAACGATGACACCAACAAAACCAGCGGACTCAAAAGAAAACTGGTGGGACAAGATTCCTGAAAAACTGGTATGTATACAGTATTAAAATAAATGTTAAGTTTTGACAAAACAATCAAATTTACTGACCTGACTAACAGTTTCCGACACCTTGACTCACCGGTGTCCTTTTTCAGAGTGACGACTCCGTTGTTAAGCAACCCGTTTACTAGTCTGTAGGTGGTGGTCGCCTAACAACAGGTTCGTATACGCGACTCAGTAAGTGGGCCCCTTCATCTCTGTCCATGGTCTTGTCTCCTCTACGTCTGATCCATATCACCTCCTTGATATGTATGATGGTTTCTGAGTCACAACCCTGTTGTTAGGCGACCGCCACCAACCGGTGAACGGATTGCTTAATAACAGAGCCGTCACTCTGAAGGAGGACACCGGTGAGTCAAGGTGTCCGAAACTGTCAGTCAGGTCAGTGAATTTGATTAGCTTGTCAAAAAATTTAAACTTAACATTATCGTATCTTCAAACCAGATGAACATTTTCAGTTACAGTATTAGAATTCAATGAGGAAATGAAGAATGTAAACAAGCGCTGCAGTGGTGGCGCCAGGAATTGCCCGACGGGGGGGGGGGGGGCGTTGTTACCCGTTTGGTTTTGATGAGCAAAAAAAAACCCCGTTATTTTCCCGTTTTTGGCCCGTTTTATGTCTATTATATTTTTATTTTGCTTTTCCCCGACGAAAATGCTCAATCTTCCACGACGGGGGGCCTGGCCCCCTGCTGGCGCCACCATTAAATTAAAATACTCTAGGTCCATCCAGTCATGGTATCATCGTGCCTTTCTTTCAACGAGAATGACATTTTCATTTGTTTTCAGTTCACTGAACGCCAGATAGACGGTCGTGAGTTAAGAAAAGTTGAACTTAAATGCAATACATTGGATTTTGAAGTTGAAGGTGGTAAGAATACTCCACTGATGGGAAAAATAAAGGTATCGGACGTACAACCTGGAGGAGCTGCTGATAAATCAGGTACCAGAATTCGTTCTAATTTTTGAAAATAACATGCATCTTAGTAACTGTAGAAAGCATGCTCATCTAAGTAAATCAAAGTACGATATGCATGTGCAACTATTTTTACTAATTTTCATGGAATACTGCCAAAAATATTCATAATCAGTATATTCGTTTTGCTCTAATATAAGTTCATCAACGTCCTCTCAGAGGCGGATCTAGACATGTACTGTGACCTTCGCAAAACCCATGTGAAGAAGCTGGGGGTCCGGGGGTCACTTAGGGCCCCTGTGGTGAGGTACCAGAGTCTGAGGTCGTCCGACCTTCGCAATGGCGAACGGTGCGAAGGTCTGGATCCGCGCCTGCCTCTGAATATTCCGATTTAAGTTATTCGTCGATATGAAATCCTGTCTTTATGTTGAAAGCGAAAGAAACCTTCTTTGAAGAATTTGTTGTACAAAACTTTCGCGTCATTTTCATGTACTGTACTGGTAAAATATTAATTACCTTCTACTAGTAAAAATATTAGTCTCAAGTTTGGGAAAATTTAAACTATCCACATCGTGTTATAAACAGTTACAATTTCTAAGCGAATTTTCAATATTTGCCACTATTCTCAGGTCTATTCAAAGGGGATCAGGTAATGTTCGTAGAGGGGACATCATTAATTGACATCTCGTTGAAAGAGGCAGAAACCTTCCTCGATGAACATGTAAAAAAGGTAAGAACATTTAAATTTAATTTAACTTATTTACAATTGTTGAAAAACGGTCTGGGACACATCGAATTGTCGATGCTGGGGTAGCTGAAAATGGCAAAAAAAATGTAAGCAATGAACGGTTCTATCCTGAACACATTTACTGCAAATGTACTACTAATGTGCTATATAACATATTTACATTATTGGCATTTAATCAGACTGGTGGATAGAAGAGTCGCATCAGAGCCCAGTCGGATAAATTGATATTAGTCGCTATGCGCTGAATAGAGATCCGATGTCCCTAGTTGGAATATGTCACCGTCCTCATTGTTTCGACTGGAGGGTGACAATACAGGTTAATACCGCATCCCTTTTCGGATGAGACGTTAAGCCTTTGGTCTTGGTTGCTTTCATGTTAATAAAGTTCACTCTATGAAAAAGTGTAGGAGGTTGCTTCCCATTTACTACTAAACACCATTAGAAGGATTTTACTAAAAATATATTTTACACTTTTACCTGAGGAAAATAGAAACAAGTGTTTCTCAACTGATTTGTGCCAATTGGGTTGTGAATATCAATCCAGAAAGTTCCAGATTACAGGCCCGGGGAAGGCCACCATTTTGGATTTTAAAAATGATCGCCATTGTGGGGAATTGAAACTGCTATTTTTGGATACCTTGGCCATCAAAATATATACTTTCCCACCAAGATGATGGTCATACATGATCTAGAAGCTGAGACACCATATATTTTATTGCGGCCATTTTGAATATCCTAAATGGCGGCTTTCCCCAGGACTGATGACATGCAATAGTTTGTTACTTCATATTCATCATACCCCAATTGGTACAATACAGTTGATAAACACTTTTTAAAATTTTGTCCAGGTTTGGCCATATTTTAGGTTAAAATAGGTATATTATTGGGAATTGTGTGCGTTTTCCCACAAAACCTAAGCAATCAAAGACCTTCTGGAAGAAGTATATTGTTCACTGTGCATTTGACTCAGTAAAGTACATAGGCATCCATAAACAAGTTTCTTTTTATAAAGGGCGGTATCTTTGATTTTCAGAACGGCAGGATTCGAATGATTATAGCTGTTTCCCATATACAAAACTTTGACGATAATGTGTAAGTAGAACTTCTAAAATTATCACATCTCTCTCAGAAGAACATTCTATAATCTTTAATGGTCTTATTGTAGTCATTTCTATAAGTAATAGTAGTGGAAGTGGGAATAACACGGTCACTAGTTGAACGTTTCATTCTCAACATCCTTATGCTGGGAGAAGAACTTTCGAGCTGATCGATGACAAGTCGAATACTTGCATTGAACGTATTTAACAAAACCACTAAAGCACATGTTTACCACCTTCATCATTATTATCTGAAATATCTTAAACTACTGAAATTAATTTCTTAAACACTTTGTGGTTCTTTTTTTCTTTCAGTACATTCTTCTAAAGAGGCATTGTACTTAGATTGCTGTGGATTTCTTCTGACTATTACTAGATGACTGTTTGTAGATATCTATAATCTTCTGTATGTAGAATAGAAAAGATAATACTTTAAAAAATACTGATGCTAAATATCATTGCTTTTTACAATACCACCAAACACGACCGTAAAGGTTATTTCGAGGCCTCCCATCCTAAGTGTCAGAGAAATGCTAAACTAGGCCTGATAATAATTTTACTACCCACCCATAAATGTCTGCCAACTTGGCCATTGGATTTCTCTGCATACATCCCTGTGTACTAGTGTTAAAAAATATATGCATTAATAAATACTCCAAGCAATGCGATATATGCCATCGTGTCAGGTTTGAATATTATCAGGAATTATTCCAGATAATGACATAATTAATGTCAAATATTTAATCCTGGCATGATGGCTTGTACCTCTTTGTATAGTACTTTCGTACTTAAAGCTGATTAGTGGACATTTTTGATTAAAAACCCCTAACACCACAATTCCTACTCAGGAAAAAGGAACCAATAAATTATTTGGCCTAAATATGTTAATTCTAAACAATTATTCTGATGATTCCTTTCATTGTAATGTTTACTAATTATTATAATATAATGTATAAATTATTTGAATGCTTTTGTTTCTACTCCACACACTACCAGTTCAATGCCACATGGACGTGCTGCAGGATCCGATGTGTTTTACCGGCGTGGAGTGTCATCAGATCAACAGCAAGATATATTAAAATTTACCAAGAGTTTTGCCAGTGATACTCTATATTAAAAATCCTGTGGATCGATTAATCAATCAATATCTATATATTAATCAATAAATCAATCAATAAATTGATCAATCGATCAATCATTCAATAACTCAATTTACTAAGACCTTAGCAGTGATACTCTGTATTGACTACTCTTGTGAATTTAAAATGATAAAAAGTATAAATTGTTAAAGTTTAACTAGATGACGCGAGTTGTATGGCCGAGCAGTTAAGGCAGGGTTCGAGGCCCGCTCGCACCATGGTTCTGGTGGTGGAACAAGTCTTCTTGGATAAGGACTATAAACCGTAGGCCCAGTGTACACAAACAGCTCGTGTGCACTATAAAAAACCCAGTACATCTTTCGAGATGAGTAGGGGGTTATCCCGGTGTACTGGTCCATACATCCCCTGTTGTGGACAGAAGAATGTAGCACTCGGTTTTCGGGCAGCAGGACACGACGGGACCCTTAGAGGCGTAGAAAGTCAAGTGAACGTGTAACATCTGGTCCACAGCGCCTTGAGACTGTACTGTGTAAGGCGCTATATAAAAATTGAATTATTATTATTATTATTATTATTATTATGACGAATGATGAAGACATTATCAATGTTTTCAAGGTAATTTTTTGAAACGTATAGAATAATTATTTCACTCAATAATTTAAGTCTAATAAATCAAGGAACGGAAGTATGTGCACACAGTACTTTTAGAACAACAACAATAATAATAATATATTAAAAAAATATACTGTATACAAATGAGAATTAAAATATAAATTAATCTTGTATTTTCTTTTATTGATTACAAATAAGAGATAAAATTTTACCTAAGTTTTTAAAGTTCTTAAGTGAGAAGAAAATCAAAATGCTTGTAGAATTTATATTCTATCTGTACAAAAGCATAAAATGTATACATAAAATAAGAACTTACATCAGCTGGTCCTAGCTCTATAGGGCTAAGTTGATAGTTAAGCTACAAAATCAAAGAAAATTAGCATGTCTTCATGGATGACCTCAAGAGGGCAAATTGAGGACTCAAGTAATGCCTAACTACTGTATGGTACAAAAGGTCTTCACTTAATACCTGGTTATTCATTATCAGGGAATTTTCGAATCCAGTTAACCTGCCATAGCCTAATTGTGTACTTACTTGGTATAATACCAGGGTTACTATGTTTTCAATTTTATCTAAAATTTTATTTACCACTGCACACACCCAGATATGTGATAAACTGTAAAATATCAGTTTTTCCTTGCGATGTACATGACTCAATGTAACTAATAATTTTCCCCCGTTCTGTATTGGCATAATAATAATAATAATAATACATTGCCAGAATACAGAGTTGCCACACTATATAACTCACTCACTATATAAAACTTAGAGCTACACACAAATACCTCTTATGGATTGTAAACCATACAATAACTAAGCTAGTTCAATTTTTGCACCCGGACAACTGCGCCACCATTATGACTATGCTCTGCTTTATTACCATGAATTTCTTTTGCCTTAAAAATTAAATAAATAGTAGGGGGATTTGATTCATATGGAAGACAAAGAGGCAATGGTGGCGCCAGCGGGGGCGGGGACCAGGGCCCCTGTCGAGGATGGCTGGCCTCCTGTCGGTGA
Organism: Nesometra sesokonis; assembly: GCA_025631205.1. Taxonomy (NCBI): domain Eukaryota; kingdom Metazoa; phylum Echinodermata; class Crinoidea; order Comatulida; family Antedonidae; genus Nesometra; species Nesometra sesokonis. The sequence continues at coordinate 14,353 of JAOTQE010034008.1, forward strand.
AGATTGACCATTGTCGTCGGGGAAAAGCAAAATAAAACAATTTATATAATTGACCCTAAAAATAGAAAATGGACATATAAATGGGCCAAAAACGGGGAAATAACATTTTTTTTGCTCTTCAAAACCAAACTGGTAATCACGCACACTCGGACCTCGTTGGCCCCTCCCCCCTGTTGGGGACCATGGCCCCCATCAGGCATTTCCTGGCGCCACCACTGCAAGGAGGACAGACAGTTAAAACTGGTTAGTGTCAATGTCAAAAACGTTCTTTCTGTATATTCCTTGGGAATGCTCATCGACGACAAAAAGTGTAGAAGAAATTACACCACAAATATATGCCAAGAAATCTTTTTATCAGTTATGACAGCAGACATAACTATACACATTTCCAAAAATTTGACTGCCATTGGAGGCGTGGCATCTATACAGAACACTGTATACTACATCACCATATATAATAATGATTCTAGAAATAGTGGAATAAATAGCTGAACTATTATAAAAGCATAAGATGGCCAGGGGCAAGCCTAGGAAGGTAACATTTTAAAGATATTTCCGACAAATTAAATAACAAATGTATGCCTAAAAAGCATATATTATAGTGAAAACTCTCAGCAACAATAAGCCAGTCTGTGGAGTACACCACTTATCCTTATGATTAAAAATGAAGCCTAGAAGATGATATTTTTATATGCTGTAGAAATTATAAAGAGATAATAAATAATTAATTGTAAATATATCGTCCAAGTTAGCACAGATCATCTACCAATGGGCTGTTTATTTGTAATGCTAGCCTAGTCCCAGCGCTATGACTGAACCTTAGCTTAGCCCTCATAAATGAACAACTTGTGAATAGTTTATACCTACGATAGAATCATTAAATCGGATATAACAAATGTTTTTCTTGAATGTTGTCTTCCAATTTAATACTATAGTTGGTACTTTGAATTGATTGACAGACCGGCCGTATCAAATCTGTGATTTCTGTAACTTAAAATTTTCAGACTTATGGTTAAAATAGTGAACAATGAATTAGCTTAATCCACCTGTACCAACGGCACCCAATAAAAATGTGCTAAAAAATTCTCTATTACAACATACATGGTTTTATCAATTTTCTGGAGGAAGCAGGTTTTGAGTGTTGCGAGTCCATTTTACCTGCCACATAACGGTTTTGGCTGAGGTTTGAAAATCTGGGTGCCTGGAACATGTATTTTTCTTGTTAAAAACTTTTGCTATAAATTTTTCTTCTTCATTTTTCTAGAATTTAGAAAGGTCCGGCCACTCAGTTTGCACACCACCTGCATCCACCAAAGCATTATTCATTAGGTGTACATCCCCATTAGAAAGTTTTGTCAAGTCTTATCACAATGGATAATTGGATTAGTTTCCACTTGATCAATTAGCTATACAGTTTATTCCTATCCTTTATAAACATTTAATGTGATAAGCCAGTGAGGTGGTTAATTCAAAATTACCCTACATTTCTTTGAACATGTAGGGTCAAATTGATCACACTATCTCATGAGAATGTACATGTAATGATTCGCTTGTGTCTGAGTGGACATTCATATGCCTCTGTATTAGTTTCCATCATAATCTCATGCATCCGAAATGCACTAAACACTTTAGTGCATGCAGAGATTTGACACACAAGGATGAAGTCTTTATTACTCTTTATCTTATTGGTACAACCAATCTATTTCACCTTGCTTTTGCTGCTTTGGCTAGTTTCATCTTCTTTGGTTTTTCATTAGGATTTTTATCTGGTATGCTCATTTTCTTTGTCCTCTTTTTCTGGTTCCCATCATCAGGGCTAAAAAGAAAGAATATTCCATATCATAAATTCTAATCAACCATTGCTTCTTTCATCACTGTATTATTGTTAAATGTGAGAGATAGCACATCTAAAAAATAGCAGTGGTTTGTTGGATGTCTTTTGATGTCTGTCTAAACCTGGGGCGAATTGCTATAAAACAGTCTTAACTGGCAGTCTTACAGAATAAAACTGGCTTTAACACATAGACAGTCCTAACCGAGTCACCTCATTTAGACCACTGCTCTTTCCTAAGGTTGCATTGAGTATTGAATCTCAAACAAACATTTCATAGTAACAGTAATTGAGGGCGCTATTTTAGGTAATCTATTTCCACATCATATTCGACTTTTTACCAAAGTTTTAATTTCATGATATTTTGTATTGCTTAAACAGTTATTTTTATTTATTTAATTAAAAGGAAATTCAAGGTCAAATAATGCTAACGCCATATTGTAAGTGGTTTAAAGATGTATTGTCACTCAAAAATGACCAAAAAATCATCATGATTAATTTTGAAATTAACTTGCTCATATTAAAGTACCATCAAAGTTATGAACTTGAGAATAGAGATTACTTTATTTAAAAATTGTTTAATAAGATTTTTACACCGAAAAATGACCAAAATTTAGAGGCTTCCAGACTTTTTGTAGATTTTTGCTAATTTTAAGCATTATATATTGCAGTAGGGGTAGGGGTAAATATTTTTTTAATATTCTAAGTTTGGGTGGAATGATCATAATTTATATATTTCTATATATTTCTTCAAAAGAAGCAAGTTATTTTCAAAATCAATTTTTTTTCATTTTTCAGGTGACAATACATCTTTAAGATAATTTGTGGCCACCTAGTAGGCTTTAATATTTAAGACCATTAACTGCCAAGACCGTGGTATAGCCATGGTCTATAATTAAAGATTGTGCGTGATGTCACAATTATAGAAGACGGTCTTAACATTAAGGCTGTCTAAAGAACACTTATAGCAATCCACTCCTGTTGTATTCTAGTATTATGTTTAACACAATGAACTCATGCCAAATTTGACATTTTGTATGCTATGAAACTATACCATCTTACTATGTACCTTTTAATGCTGACAACATTCTTCTTAGAACCAGACTTCAAAGCAGATGACCATTCATTTTCCTGACCTTTGATGACATACCTGAAAATAAAGACCATTGTTACATACGCTATTTTTTAACTGTGATGACTAAACAAGAATTTATGTAAATAATAGTACGGTACTGACTTGGATGGGAGCAGTTGGCGCAGTGGTTGTGGTTCAGAATCCCAATCGAGAGGTCGGTGGTTCGAGAATCACTCACGCCAGTTGCTTGTGCACCTGAGCAACGCACTTTACTCACATTGCTTCAGTCTACCCAGCTGTACGATGGGTACCAGTAAATTGCTGGAAAGTAACCTGCGATGGACTAGCGTCCCATCCAGGGGGAGTTTCATACTCTTATTCGTTTCACGCTTCAGAAACTGGAAATAAGTTCCAGCCCTATGAGCCTTCAGGCTTGGATAATGGATTTACTTTACTTACTTACCGACTTGGGTAGAAGCCCATCTAATTTTTTTTTAGACATTAAATTGGTTACTCTTCACATTTTAAAAACCTGGGTATAAGCCTATCAAAAAGCAATAGCAATTCCATGTTCAATGTTAGTAGGTTTACATACCAGGGTATATGTCCACATCACACATTGAAATGGATTCCATGTTCAAGGTTAGTGGGCTTATACCAGGGTATATGTCTACATCACACACAGACTGGGATTCCATGTTCAAGGTTAGTGGGCTTATACCAGGGTATATATCCACATCACACATTGACTGGGATCCCATGTTCAATGTTAGTGGGCTTATACCAGGGTATATACCCACATCACACACTGACTGTTAAATATTACAAAAATCTACTTTCAAATTTTGATTTCTTTCGCAAGTGTGAACGTCCTAAGTGTGTCCACCCCTCTGCCCTACAAATATCGAGCAAACTGAAAGCAGTAAAAATCCAATACTCACTCACAACTCATGACTCACTGTGTGAAACTGAGTTCTACAGATCTAGCCTTATGGCCATATCTAAAACTTGTCAAAATTATATCTTAAACACAGAAATTAATTTGTACTTGAGAATATTCAGTAAATAACGTTTGTTTTCTTATATAGTTCAAATAGAAAATACTTCTTGAATAAAGGCCTGAGAGAAGGAAATTCATAAATACACTTTAATTAATTCTTTAATGAACAATTACAATTCAAGACCATATTTTTCCAATACTAGTAATGCCCAAAAATCTAGACACTACTTGAGGCTAGTCATGGCAAACTCACCAAGTTGTCGCACAGGAGGTTATTGACAAATAAGCAAATATCAAATTTGAGTCTATTTTGTGCAATAACTTCAGTTCAGATGTCCGATTTTGATAATTGACCAGTCATTTTAATAATAACCCAAGTGTGCAACACTTACTGGCTGAGATCCAGTGACTTGAGCTGTTCGAGTTCCTTCTTTTGTTTGCTTTGTATCTCACTGGCTGCCTTTTCCTGCCAATGTATAAATATTAAAGTTTAATTATCATTAAAACATTTCAGTTGTTAAAGCACTATTTGGGGGAATTTCAGGGGCAGACTTGGTGAGGTGAATCTGGCACATGTGCCTTAATATTGTCAAGTACATGTGCACTTCCTCTTTATATTACAATGCACCCCTCTAAAATTTTCCCCAAAAAGTGTAATATAGAGAAGTATACAGCAATTGTAACAATAAAGACCCACAAAAACAAGCAAAATAAGACAAATAATTAACAAACGAAAAATTGGAGAGAGTATTTTTTCATTTCGGTGAAGATCCGAGGTCGCATCTGCCTGGGGGGGGGGGGGAGGCCATGGGAAAACATACGCTGTCCGGTGTACGAGCTGCTGTAGTGGGGCTTTACCTTTACTTTCTTTATCCTTATTGCAGTGGCGGCGCCAGGAATTCCCCGACGGCAGGGCGAGCCCCTGACGAATAGCCCAAGTTGGAGGTGGCCGTGTTCCTGGTTTTAAATTTGAAAAGACATTATTTGGCGTATTTAGCATGCCTTTTGGGGGGTTGACTGGACATACTAAGCCCCAGATGAAATCTTAGATTTCTCCCCAGGGTGGGGGGGGGCCTGTAGCCTTTCCTAGCCCCCCCCCCCATCCCCATAGCGCTGCCACTGCCTTATTGAAAAAAACAAATGATGCTGTACTGTAGCTTTGTAGTAAACAAGCAAAAACCAGCAGTTTTTACCGAAATCTTAAATGGTTATTTTGGGAACTTGGCGGAGGTTTGCGCTCTCCGATTACTTCTAGTTTTACATTTTTTTCTGGCCCAAAAAATGTGCAAAAAATTGTTTTTGTATGTCCAAAAAGGTGGAGGGAATGGGGAGGTGTTTCTGGTGGGCCCCTGCTTGGATCCGCATCTAACAATGGTTCGTTTTCCAAGAAAAAGAGCCCCCCACCCAATTCACAACCAAGTGTACGGGCTTGCAAGACAACGCTACTTAACTCTACGAACAATCACTAACACTTCAGCAGTACTTTAATGGTTAAGGTTGAGGGGGTACGTTCATCAACAAAGGCAGGAAACACGATGATTGGCCTAACACGGGGCAATTTATTTTGGCCTAACATCAGGTAAACTTTCATTAATTGCACCTATTTGCTCACACTTTTGAAACTTTTTTTGTTTTTAAGTTGTAATATAGGACTAGCAAGATTGACCCAGGCCTAAGCATTTTATTAGTGGTCAAAAGGAATAAAAATCGATTTCTAGGCATCTTTATGTCTTCATCCCCTTGGCCTACATGTCCATGCCAAATTTATTCTAGTACTCTTGAATATCCTCATTTTTTCGCTTCGCAAAATGTTGAAACAATTTAAACTACCAAATTCGGTGCAGCAAAAAATTGAAGAGGAAGAAGCGAATGTTCTGGTGAAGGATTTCAGTTGAAAGATCCAATTGTTATGCATACAATCATTCATTAATGTTTGACCGAATAATTCACCGTTACAGTTGAACCTCCCGTAAGTGGACACCCTCGGGTCTGGGAAATGTGTCCGCTTATGGGAGGTGTCCACTTACGAGAATTTCTGCCGATAGAGGGCCAAAGTTGTAAATTTATGTACACGTCCTATGTTTCACATGTTTTGGCTTTCTCAGCACAAAATGGCCTCTTAAATTTCTAGACACCGCATTCTGTATTTTATTAAATATTTTTTTGTCATTTTAAAGATTGATTCAGTAAAATAATTGTCAGTTTTTACAGTATAAAGACTATTTTGTACAAAAATTTGTACTCGTTGTACAGAAAAATCACTAATTTTTAGGGATATCCGCTTATGGAAAGTAAATTTAGATACGAAAAATCAAAATTTTAAGACAAAAAGTCTCTGCGTCCGCTTAAAAGAGGTACCAGATGCACTGATTAGATAGGAAGAACAAATGGGTCTTTGAATTAGTGTCCGTACAGGGAGGTTCAACTGTAGTGGGAAACTGCCAGAAAGTGCAGTGAAAAGAGTAGTCTTTCACAGAAAGGTCACACTCGGTTCCCACCCTCTTTTTTTGCTTTTATGAAGGTATTTTTTTTTTTTTTGGAATTTTGTATTTTATTTTTTTTTTTTACATTTTATATTTTGGTTGAGCGATTCGACATTCCCATGAAGTCCACCCAAACCTAACAAACAACTAACTTCATATAAATACCACCAACAGAACAAATCCCAATCAACAAAATGTCATGTATACATTTTCTATAAAAAGTCACTAATATACATTATTTTGCAAAATTGCAATCTTTTATATAACCTCATATCGTTGCAATGATGACATTACAATTTGGTGACAAAAATATCTAAATCGATGATGTTATGATCACGGCTATATATAGGCCTATATTATATGCAAATCATGATGAATGAATATTCATAAGGTTGGAAAACCCAGAGTGAGCTACTATTTATAGACCACACTAACATGCACCAACTGGAAACGTAACTAATTTATTACATTGACCTTATGTTCTTACAAGGTAGAACTCTAACAATACTTTCCGAATGTTATTTATAGGTAAAAATACAATGAATTTCTTTTCAAGTCAACTAAATCTTTAGTGAAAACAATTTTATATTATATATAGTCATTTTTTAGTAATTTACACTTTACATATACTATACAACAATTAAACAATTAGAAACACATACTGCCCACTTCCTTATTTTCAAATCAACAGCAAGTCTGTAGTTTATTAGGTTGGGTTCATAAGTTCATCCCTTATTTCTACAGTGCCCTATATACAGTATAGGCCTAATGGTTTGTCTGATTTATTACTATTATTAATTAAAGATGTACAGTGTTGTCAGTTAAAAATTGAAAAAAATAATATATTTTAAAGAAATAATGTATGTAAGACCCAGTAAGACTACTGTATGACACTAAAAATTATGGTATTCCAAAAATACCCCAATATTGCAATGTTGCTAAAAATGAACAAAAAA
>JAOTQE010034009.1:0-10204 GCA_025631205.1 Nesometra sesokonis
ATATATTGTATTTAGACAAAACCTGTTAGTGGCGGTTTTCATCGCTGTTGGTTGGAATCTGAATAAAATAAAATAAAATAAAATGAACCAGGTGCGGATTTAGGGCGAGGGGGCACAACCGACGTGCGCCCGCTATTAAGGTAGATGCGCCGGGCCCAAAATCTACCATAAAAAGCGAAAATACGGCCAAAATAGGGTACTAGGGCACCAAATTGGGGAGTTGACCTTTTTCCTGTTGTTTTTTTTTTGTTTTGCTCTTCAGAAAAATTGCCAACCACGCCCAACCAGAGGGGGGATTAAATCCAGATTTTGATAAGCAAAAAAATGCCTTGCAAATAACAGGTTCGACTATCTGGGAGCCCTTATTTTTATTAGTCCGTTCTTATTTTTACCAAAAAAGCAGGTCACTTTTAGTGGGGCTTAAGCCTGTTAAGCCCCTTCTTAAATCTGCCCCTGTTATTGTACTGTATTGTAGACCCCTTCCTAGTAGTTTTTGTGTGTACACCGTTGCGAGCTTGAGAATCGTCATCTTAATTTATGTTAAGAAAATCCAAAGCATTTTAAGTGAATATGAAAGGAAAAACAATCATTTGAAAATAGTAGAGTAAAAAAAAAAATCGGGATTTCCTCAAAAGTGATGCCTGCCTAGTATTTTTTTATGGGACTAACTTTTAACTGTTTTTTTATCACGATATTTTTTTTCACTAGAAATGAAGGGAGTGGCTAGCCCTATTGAACCCCTAGATCCGTCCATGGTGAGATACTACAAAAACGCAGGGTCGGTTAAAAAAAATCCGCCCATGGTGAGATACTAGAACAATGCAGGGTCAGCTAAAAAAAAAACCTCCCGCCTGCATCAGTTTTTATACTTAGGTAGGGTGATAAACTAATATTTATTTTTATGGGGCCTAATCAACAATATTCAATAAAATTTGGTTTCTAGAAATTTGAGTGACCAGCCATTTGTGTTGAGAAGGCCATAAAATGTGGGACATAAGGACATATATATAATTTTAACTTAGACCCTCTATCGGCCAAAATTCTGGTAAGCGGACATCTCCCATATAAGCGGACATTTTTCCCGGCCCCAAAGGGTCGTGTCCACTTATGTGAGGTGTATTTGAACCTCTTGTTTTACCAAAGCAAAACAAGAGAATACACTAACATATTGTAAACTGTTATATTTTTTATCAAGGCAAGGGCATCGTACGAACCTCAAGTTAGGGAAAAATAAAAATGGCATTTTCTAGGCCTCATTCTAGGCCTAGCTTAAGCCTTATTCATTGCACCGAGTCCCGTCACCGTCCACCTAAACCGAACCGGGAATCAAACAATTTGAAGTGAATTCGTGCCTAGCTGGAATGGCTGAGGATAACACTATCAGGGTAAGCCTTTAAACCACTCACCTATGAGGCTAACTGCTCCCGCATGAGGCACAAAGACCTTCAAAAGTGACTTGATGCACCGCCCACGCTGGCTCAGATTTATAGTACAGAGTACTGTATGGACCAAACCAACGTATATCAGCAGTGTTTCCTTCACAGGGTATAGACATCAAGTGCCAGAATATGCACGGGGACGCCAGGCCAACCGTTCAGTGCTACCAGCTGGGTGGTATGCAAATGAGCCGACCTAGACGGTAAATATGCTAAATCGCCAGACACTACAAATTCATGCACAGGCCTAAGCCTAGGCCTAGCCTACATTAAGTTTCTCTTTTAAACTATTTATACCTCGAAATTGATTGCACACACATCATTTGAATTATCAAAAGAAATTCTAATCGGGACGTTTTCCAGTCCATTACTGAGGTCTAATGTGTAAAAAGAGGCTTCTTTTTGAAGGCATGCAGCACCATCACCGCCAACAACAGCCATTGTTTATACCAAACTCACTCATGCGTTACAAACGGTTACAAACCACCGATGATTGTCGCCCTCTACGGAGACGTAGAATTTGATTGGAGAACAATTTATATAGCATTGTAAAGAGTCTTAATGTAAAACAATGTATGATTCCAACCTGCAATAATGTTCTAGATTTAATTTTATGTAATCCCAGTGATCTTATTTTAGACCTTATTGTTGGTCACGATATTTTTTGTTCTGATCATTTTTCTCTTAGGTTTAATCTACATTTTCAAATTCATTCATTCATTCATTCATCTTTTTATTTCGGAATTTCGTGTCCATATAACATAATATCAGATAACAAATAATAAAATATTTGAATTTTGGATGGAACTTTCACAACAATTAAATCCCATTTTTGGGGTAATAGCAGGCCCGGTAATAGCCCACCACATGTGGCTCCCACACTATATTTACTTAAGAATTGGGCTTTTGTAGTCAGCTGAGGTCCCACTACATCCTCAAAGACTCAACTCTTTTGGAAATCTCACAACAATTAAATCTCACTTGGCTATAAGTGGAGGATTTCTGTCTGCTGTTGTTAGTTCAATAAATAAATAAACGTTTCTATGGAGGGCGACAATAAAAATTTAGTAGGAATCAATTTAATATATTTAATTTCTTTTAATTATACTGTATACGATAATGCGTTTTATCTAAAATGGTTGCATTAATTAGCCTCTTTTGCATATGTAACCACACTCGTATCTTTTAACATTGAAAAAACAAATAATATCCTTGGCCAATAATTATTCCAAATTTTTCAATTTTTAATATTGCTTGAGGGCACAAGATACTTTTTATGGTCGTGTTGATTGCACAAGACGGGGAATTTTCCAGCGTTTACCCAATGAATTTAATAGTTTGCTTGATACCTGTTCGGACATTGATTTTATATTGAATCTGTCATAGCTCATCTGAATTTCATTTCATATTCTAGAAGCATATGACTTGTAGATATGGCATCATGAGGGCTGATCGCACCTTAGACTATCATTTTCATCTGACTTATTTTTTTAGTTATTGCATAATATTTTCTATATAAATTTGAGATTATCAAAGTTTATGGTTAAACGCTCCTATTGTTCTTGTCTTTGTCAGTTTCCTCATGTTGATTGAACCAAAATATTTTGTGTAATCATGCGGATCAGCTAGCTCGTCAGAATGACAAGTTCAGATCTAGTTAAATTTACCTTTTGATAAGTTTTTGTTAAGTTTTAAAGTTTGTTTTTTGAACCGCATCACAGAATATGAATGTCCCAGTTTTAAAGAGGATGTGTCATCAAATACAAGTATCGTAGTAGTAATTTTGCATTCAACGGTCACCAATCCAGTGGCGGTAGCAATATTACATTCAACGGTCACCAATCAAGTGGCGGTTTAAGGTTTAAAGGGGGGGGGGTGCTTAAAAAGCTTAAGTTCCCCCCCCCCCACCAAATTTGACCCAATTTCTGGGGGATTTAATAACAATGGACTATTAAAAGTAGATACAAGGGATGTGTACAGAGACTCCTAAGAGGCAAAGGCAGACCTGCTAAATGCAAGCAGGTTTGCTTGTCAATTCCAACATCGGAATTTAAGCCACCCACCCCCTCCCCCAGAACAAAAAAGAATCACGATCCTGGATCCACCCCTGCAATCAAACTTGGGTTTTCAACAAGTGTGCTAAAGCGGAGCGTAGCAAAAGAATATTCACAAAAATTGGTTAACCTTCTACTAAACTGGACCTTCTTAAAAATGTCGGTGAATAAAACTAAACCACTGTCATCTCCAATTTTTGTGGCATTTTAGGGATTGGGAATAGAGTGGTGAAAGGTTTGCTTATCGCCTGGATAATTTGAATATGCCATTTGCTAAACCATTCCCCGCATCAACTGACATTTTGGCATCAATATGACGACTGTTTGATTTGTTGATTGGTCCTTTAGATTCACAAATATATTAACAGTATATTGTCAGTCTTGTTTTGGAGAGTTGTCAGTCTTGTTTAGGAGAGCTCCCAGACAGTTTATCTAGGCTCTAGATTACTTTTGAGCAATCCAGTCCAGCAAGACTGGCTTGTTTTTTGTTTTTTGTAGTAGTTGGTATAAATTGATTATTGTTGTCTATTGTATTTGCTTTTTCTTTTTTGGACAAAAATAAATGAAATGAAATTAACCAAATATGGTTTGCTAATGATCATAGTATTCTTAGGATTCTATAATCAGTTTAACTCGGTCTTTACAAGATTCACAAAGCATTCCATAAAATTAAATCTTAAATATAATTCAGACATTGGCACTCTTTGAATGTTTTCTTTTTACACTAAGGAAATCTAAAGGTAATTAATGGCTCGTAGCAATCAACGCTAAACATTATACATATAAATTAACACAAAACAAAATTAATAATGTTTAAAACAATGCAATGAAACGAGAGATAGGCTAATAGACAAAAACAAAATACTTTTTATTGAAAGGTTTACCAGGAACACACATTGTACTAAAGACAACATACCCTACAACCTTAAAACAATTATATAGCACATATGACCTGCTCTGAAAAATGAAACTTAAGTCGAAATTCAAAATTTCTATGATAGCTGATGTGGAATTTTGTAAGTTTTACAATGATACCAGAAACAAATAACAGAAAGAAGATATGCCTAAACAGATTTTACTCAAGAAATACTGTATACACAAACTGTAAGCGGTTTGAGAAAAATTATGATAGAAAGTGAATGTTATTTAAAAAGCAACACTAAGGTACTCATGACAACACTCATTTTTAAAACTTTAATAAAATAATAAAGAGCATTTTAATTAGTTGAAAAAAGATCTGCGACATGTTTCAATTTTTCAGAGCATATAAGCAAATGCACAGGTCACTATAACATAATAAATAATTTCATTAGCCTTCTAGAATAATAGTACAATAAATCTAATTGTGGGAAGCTGAGAATAAAGTTTTATGCACTTGTTACTGTTCAAAGTGATTTCATCTCTGCTTGTTCACACAATGACTGCTTGAAGAAGTTAAAAGATTATAATATAGGTACTATTTGGATTAAAAAACATGACAACATGAACAGAGGAGCATACAAATGCAACTAACTCATTGCTCCTAGAAAAACTGGAAATGGGTGCTGTTTTACAACAACATCCACAGGAATTCCATTACAGGAATAGCACATCCTTATCGGATGACAGCAATATTGCTTTTGCTATTCCTTGGCACTTGTTGATTTGTTGTTTTGTTTTTGCTATTTGTTTTCTTTCATCTGTATTGTTTTTAATGTTTTTTGCCAAAAGGAATAAAATAAAATAAAAATAAAACCAGTCATTGAAGAAGCAGAGATGAAAGTATGAACAATTTATTGACTTAACAATAAACTTTATTCTACTTCTAAGAATAACATTGGAAAGGTGGGTAAACAATACTGTACAATTGGCAGACAGAATATGCTTAAACAGATTCTATTAAAATTTTACAAAAAATCAACATGGTACATATTAAACTAGTCACCATACTCACTATATATTTATACATCACTTTCTGAATTCAAGGAAATATCCAGTTTCTATTATATATAAAAATTAATTTCAATAATTATTAGAACAAAAGAACAAAAAAGTCTTACTAATATATTAATTGTTAAGCTTAGTTTCCATAAGGTCTTAGCCAATTTTGCACAACATTGAACCACTGTTGAGGACTGACTGATCGGATTTGTTTGATGTGAAGTACGAAAACCCATGAAAGTTTGAAGTGTTCTTATTTCAAGTGGGGTCCTTCTGGTGATAATTGGGCAGTACACTGGAGACAATCCACTAATCTTTTCCAAAGAGTGTACTGTATTTTTTAACATGCACATGAGCCATGTTGTACATGGGACAAAAGGCTTAAAATCCCTTCTAAAAGAAGGTGTGCTATTAACTTGTATTTTGACCCACCAGCTAAAACATTATAAGAGTGGCGATGGAATCGTATCTTAATTTTCCCTCCCTGAACTGCCACTCTCAGCGGTGGATGGGCAGTGAGGAACGCATTGTGGTTATGCAAAGAACTGCACCAAATGCTTTTAAACACAGGCATAGTTTTTCCCAATGAACATAAAACACCTGAATTTTGGCTACAGATTGGTCAATCATCCCAATCCATCAATATATCACTATAGTTGAAACTGGTAACTCTCCCAATTTACATGTGATGAATCAGACGCATACTAATCCGAATTAATGTCTGCTGTTTTACTGCAGCGATTTTATGGAAACTAGTCTTACAAGTATAGCACCCAAACATTAAGCACAATTATTTAGACAATATTACTGAAATAAACCATTATTTAGAATTTAATTTTTAGCAAAAAAAAAAAAAATAAATAAAAATTATTTTTTTATTTACACCAACTTTACATGTCAGGTAACTATAATATCTTTCTTATAGAAATTATCTTTTTATAATATAGTTTCCTATAGATGACATCACTTTATGCTAAATAGCATCAGTGACATAGAAAACCTCCAACAATCAGAGTAGTTTTGTATCCTTTGATTTGGTTTAAACATGGCAATGCACATGTGCAGTCGATGCCGTACAAGTTTGATTTGATTTATTCTTTGTTGAGAGACACCAAGGAAAACCCACAAAAGTTTGAGGACTTATTTCCAATGAGGTCCTTCTGGTGGTATTTGAGTAGTACACCAGGAGACAATCTCTCTTTTCCAAAAAGTTTACTGTGTCTCCAAGATTCAGCAAGCAACACAGTGAATATCACCAGTTTAACCACCTAAGCAAATGCCACAAAGGGCTTATTGTCCTCTATTCAATTTCTTCTTTAGTTATTTCTATTACTACTTTATACATTTAAAATTGCACAAACAGAATACCAACTACAGTGTTAAAACTGTATTATTAAACATGTATCAGTTTGAATAAATATGTGGTGCTATATAATATAAAATGTCATTTATGTAATTAAAAATGTATTTGCAATGTTAAAGTATAGTAAATTTTGATGGTGTTTTTTATAAATAATAAAATTTCAACTGTAGTGAACTTTAGATATAATAAAATATGTAGATGATAAATATAATTTAATAAACTATAATTGATTGTATAATATAATGTAGTATTCACTATTAATTATCATACTTATAATCATATAAAGTTAATTTCTAATATTAAAGTCCTAGTAACTTATTTTTGTTCAGGTTTTTATTGGATTGCGTCAATGTTTTTAAGTACAGCTGTAGAAAATAGACTTGAAACTTAAAACCCAAATTTTAAGCATTGCTTAACACCTACAAATCAGCATACAGTAATTTCTGCCATATTACCTACTGCACTTCACAAGGCTGTTTCTAAGTTTTCCAAGTTTCTTGAATCACGGATTGGTAATTCTTTGGAATGACTTGCGGGGGATAAGCGTGGCTTACCATTACTACTATTACTATCTTCTGAGTTTAAACTAGGATTTGACTTATTTAAACTTCCTTTTGATGAATATTTCTCTGAATTTTTGGAAGACATGTTTTGTTTGTTTAGTGATGGTAGTTCTATATAATCTATGGTTTGGTTACCAGACTTATCAATAATTTGAACCTCAACCTTATTATCTACCTGGTTGGGTGCCTCAACCTCTATACCATTTGATCCTTCAATGTCATCTGTAAGGTTTTTTGATATGTGGAAACTTTCTACTGTCACCGTCACTGTTGTTTCTGTAACAACAAAATACATTTCACATTACTTTTCAATACCAACTCGCAGATTTCAATTTGCAAGTTTTTTAAATTACATTTTTAATAACAGATTAAAAAAATGGAATTCAATATTTGCAAACACATAATAGATTACAACACAAAATTAAATTAGCCATGTTTATTTTATAATTATTCTTATAACTAATAATATAAAAACAAACCTGTAAATGTTGTTTGCAATGTGCATTCACATGCATATTTGTGTTGACCATAAGTTCATCAATGGTGTGTCAGAATTTTTGTATGACTTAAATTGGCTGGGGATAGTTTTTGTTTTACAAAAAGTAGAAACAAATAATTCAGTTGACAGGCTAATTAATTAGTATTTACACAGGTATAAATATAACAATATTGAAACAAAAAGTAAGTCGGACTTGTAGTTGTTTAGATAGTGGAGTAGACACACCAAACGACAGATAGACATGACAAAATTGTCTTGAAATAAACTATACAATGTAAGAATTAACAATAGCTATTGAGCCCAAAACTTATATGAAGTATGTTATCCTGAAAGTAGTGTAGTAGTCCCAAAATTAGGTTAGCATAAGGATTTTAAAAAATTAATCAACAAACAAAAAAAATATTTAAAAATCATATTCATGACAGACCAAACTTTTTAACAAAATTGTGCTTGGGTCAAAACAATTGTTTTAGGCCATCAATGTGATAATCACCAAAACACTGTAAACATGAAGCAGTGCACTGGAGTAAAATAAATTACACAACCATTATACGATACATACAGGCAGGCATATAATTATGCTATAACTACTAAATTTACACACAAGATGTATAATTGCAATGACACCATAATGACATCATGCTACACAGCATGCAATAAAAAGATTGTAAAGTAACCATTAATATGACCACCCAAAAAACTTAAATATAAATCACTGCACTGTATTTAATTATACTACTATACAAACATTAATACATTTATGCATGTAATCATATTATACACACTAAATTACACAACACACAAGGAAGGCACATGGCCATTACCAGACATCTAACACTACTGGGGCAATGTTATGACTTTTTCAGTGATATAATATTATAATATTATAAATGTAATAATAATATATTTGGGTTTTTAAAAACTACCGGGGCAGCTGGCACGGTTGCCCCATAGATGGTTACGGTCATGAGGAAAAACTGAAATGACATAATCAAATGTAATATATTGTACATACAGTAATAACAAGGCTGTTAATTGGAATCTTAAATTGAATGACTATAAAGAAACTATAAAGAATTCAGTAGACCTTTGAGACGAGTAGGAGGTTACCCCAGTGTACTGGTTCATACACGATCCCTGTCGTGGACAGAAGGATGTGCGCTAATGTAGTAGCTGCAAAGGACATGAGGTGACCCTTAGGGGAGAAGGAAGTTATTGAATTTGCAACATATAGTCCACTCTATGCCTTTGATGATTAATTTAAAACTAGCGCAATATAAATGTTTGATCATCATTATTATATCAGGTTTAAAATGTAAAATGGATAGAGTAATGCAGATTTACTTAAACTATGATTTTATAGACACAATGAAGACAAAATTTAACAAAAGGACTTTCACCAAGGGGATACAACAACAAACTTTAATATCTTAGCAAAGGGGATAGCAAATTCCACATACCGTCTGGAACAGGTTTGGCTAAAAAGAAAATCAAACAGATATTGCTTTTTTTATAAAAAATCAAAACAATCTGAAAACAGAAGACATTAATTATGAAACTTCTATTAAGAACCCCGAGTTAATAATCTTTGATTGTGTTGTTACAGCAGGTTACCATTAGTGTGTGTATGTAAACAAATTATTATTTGAACTTTATTTATAACTCACGCTTCCAACCTAAACCCAAAACTTTTTTAACCACTTCCCCCTCCCCCTTGAGAAGGGTATATTTCAAATAAAGAATATAAAACATTCTCACCTTTCCTGCGACTCGCCTTGAATGATGCATTTGTGATGGCAGATCGCCTTACTTTAGGTGATACCGGATTCACAGCCACGTTGATGCCAATTGGTCCATCACCAGGAATCCCAGACGGGTTCGATGCCAATGAGTTTTTGATAGCATTCGCCATCTGTGGATGTACACAGTTGGTTAAAGAACTTTTTTTTGATGAAATTTAGCATGAAATTCAGTTTTCTAGAAGGGTTGGTTTACGAGAGCTGGTCTCAAATAAAATATGTCATATGACATGTTATAAAATCCCAAAGGTCCAAAAATTCAACTTCAAGTAAGAAAGTGTAATACATACTTCAAGCAATGAGATACACACCATTGTAATAGGATTAAATATTTTGACATAAATTATGTCATCATCAGGAATGACGATCGATCGATCGATCGATCGATCAATAAGGATTCCTGATGATAGCATTATTTATGTTGAAATATTGAATCCTGTCATGATGGCGTGTATCTCATTGCTTGGAGTATGTATTATACTTTCTTTCTATAATGCACTTGTCAATTGTAACCTCGGCCCCCCCGGACCCGGGCCTAGCGGGGATTTAGCCGGGGATGTAACTTACAAA
>JAOTQE010034020.1:0-10204 GCA_025631205.1 Nesometra sesokonis
GCCACAAAATATACAAGTTCCCTTTAGAAGGCCCTGTTGGTCGGACTTGGGAAGTGAACTACATCGTCTTGTCTCAAACCAAACCTTTTTGGCAACTGGTTCATCTCCAGTTTGGATGTTTTCTTTTGGACGCTTCACTGCTGTATAATGCTTGTGACATGAAGGGTGATAGCTGGTAGACTTACGGTGGTCTTCTGTCAAAATGTGATGTGTTATTGAAGCATATTTTTCTGACTTCATTTTTTTACAAAGTGCGACAGCCTTTTGCAATGTTGCCCATATAACATCTGTAACTTTTCATAGCTTAGTATCTTCTTCAGTTGACTTTTGACAGATAAAGCACGGATATTCATTAATTTGACTTTCTAAGCATGTATCGCTATAGTTTTCTTCCGGACTTCCCTCAATAATATCAAGTCCTTATCGCCTTCATTTTCTAAATTTGTAAGTTTTTTTTCTGAAAATAAAATAAGTAGCGTTTGTGAATGTTTCATTCCAATTTATTTATTTAAAAAGAATGGCCATGTTATTTAAAATCTGTACAGATTAGACAACTGCAAATAAATTGCAATTTGCAGACTACACACTTTTGTATTAATGCATGCAATGATTTATTTGTATAAAGTATGTCCGATTCTGTAAATTTAATTATAGAGACAACAAATAAATGTAATATATGTTTATAGTACACTAACAAGTACGCTATTAAGGAGTATTGATAAAAATAATTATGGTTAAAATATGTTATTAACCCCTGTTTATCTTGCTTATTAGTACAAGGTTATTATTATTATTTAGATAATGAAATTTGGTCTCGTTTTCTATTAGCCATGGACCCTATATCCTACTGAACAAAGGTTGAAACATATTACAAGTCACCTGTACAAAATTGTACATACTATTATTCATGCACAAGAAATAACATTACAAAAAATCATGTAGTAATTTTTCTCGGCCCTACATAATAATATCAGAATTTTAAATTAATAATAATTACAATATTTAAACTTAAAATTCGCACTTTTAATAACATTAACAGTGCACTGTTTTATTATTACTATTTTAATTAGGGCAAACAAAACAACATGATATACGTACCTGATTGATCCACAGGTTTAGGTAAACTCGTACCGCTCTCCATCATGATCGCTGTACTTGGATTTTGATTTTGGTTTTCTTACAAATGAAAACTCTTCTTTATAGTATTTAAAAATCCATAGCAAATGCATCATGAGTCAGCATAGCACTACTCCTTAGAGAGCAAACTTAGCATCATTAACAAGGGCGGATCCAGGATCCACCAAAAGTGGGGGGCAACTTTCATGTCAACGTAGATTCGGGTGGGCGTGGTTGCTCGTTTTATTCAAAATTGTGCAAAAAATGTATTTTTTTGTTTAAAAGTGGGGGGCCAGGGTCCGTTGAGCCCCCCCCCCCCCTTGGATCCGCGCCTGATTAATCAGTCAAATGTTTATTATTTGTGTTGTCCAGATTGGTAAGTTTTAGTTTCTTGACTTTATACTGACATTTTTCAGTTACCACAAAAAACAATACAAGTACTGTACTGATATACAGTATTTCAAGGAAAAGCAAATAACTTCAATCAAATATTGTTCTGAAATATACATAATTATTTAATTGATTTTAATAAAATAATATAATAACACAAACAAGTATTTTAATTGTTTTGGTAAAGTCTGACGGGTACAATTGACCATCCCCCCTAATTTACCTGGCAGTGGTTATTTATAATATATCTATATGTACAAGCCAATAAGGGGTTAACTTTTATTTGAAGGGGTTCTGACAGATACAACCCACCACTGAAAATGTCTGGCTGTGGTAATTTATGATATACGGGGGTATGTAAACATTTTCCAATAGGTATCATGAGGTTAACTTTTGGGTTGAGCTAGCTTATATTGGGAGAGGGGTATTTGAAAGGGTCTGGCAGATATAATCCACCACTAAAATTGTCTGGCAGTGGTAATTTATGATATACGGGGATATGTAGAGCATCTTCCAATAGGTTACAAGAGGTTAACTTTTGGGTTGAACTAGCTCAAATTGGGGGGGGGGGGAGAGTATTTGAACCGGGTCTGGCGGATGTAACCCACCACTAAAATTGTCTGGCAGTAGTCATTGATGATATATGGGGATATGTAGAGCATCTTTCAATAGGTTACAAGAGGTTAACTTTTGGGATGGGCTAGCTCATTGTTAAGTTATCAGAAATGGGGGGCTGTCAGGGACCCCCCACCACTGGAATTGTCTGGCGGTGGTAATTCAATGCATCTCAGACTATGCCAAACATTTTCCAACAGGTTTTATAGGTTAACTTTCTAGCTGATCTAGCATATTTTTACATCCCCTTCCCATGGCTCTCTTGGCCACACCCACCAGGAGGGGCCCGCCAGACTGCCATTTTCATACATTGTTATGTACATCGATAATTCATATAGTCATAAAAATTGGTTAACTTTTCAGCTAGGTTGGCCCCTCCGGGCTCCTGGTCTTTTCATATAAATAATTATTAATAGATTTGTAAAAATCTGTAAGCTTACATTCTCACGTAAACCCTCATATACTGCAATACGTTGTTTTCGGCGAAATATGCTTTAACATTAGCACTGCTACAAGCTCCGCCTCAATTATAAACAAATCAAAATGAGCATGCGATTACTTAAAACGTTACTAACGTTCTCCCCAGTACGTTAAATCTGGAAATTACCGTAGCTGTTAGCGGATTCTACTTATGAATAAATTATGACGTCATCCGTTAAAGTTAAGGTTAACGCATTTCGGCGAAAATTACCTAATATGGGCACAGAGGCTAAAAATAGTATAATAGTAGTGAGATTTTGCAAGTTTACGAAATACGATAACAGAAGCCGATCGTAAATTCTTGTGACGTTTGAGTTGGAGCACCGTAAAATATGTGTCACGATTAGCAGTAGGCATATTTTACGACGATCTTCAACTATTCCTAAGTAGGCCTACAACCTTGCATTTTTTGAGCATTTATCAACTTATACAAACGGAAGTGATCTTTTTCTGTAAAGTTGCGAAACCTCTCTATTATAGACTATGTAGCGTTTTGGGGTAAGGCAAATTCTACCAAAATACATTCGACTACAAGTAATTTTCTGCGAAGGGTCACAAACCAATAAGATCTTTCATGGTTTCAACTGCGTATGTCCGTATTCACGGTCAAGCGGCGCCGCGGTCTTGGTGCATTGTAGTTGAGAATTCATTGCATCGCGACGCCGCAAGCATTAAATTACGGCGCGGCGCCGCGCTTCTATGACTTGACATTGATCACAGAAATGCGCAGTTGAAAGCGTGAAAGGGCTTATAGGCGTCTTCATCAGAACGGAAGATTCTACCATAAAAATGTAAGAGTGAAATATGACTCCAAAAGGTCCACTAATCAACTGCTATACTTGAACAACCAGTAGGCCTAATGTCTTCTCCGGTCTCCGTTTCACCAAGTACAACTCGATTTGAGTTTGTTTTGTAATGAAATTCAAGCTATTAAAACCACGTAAAATATTTCACTCTCATCGAAGGGTGATAATCTCACTCATTAACAGAGTAAAATCAAAATTTCCTTTGACAAAAAACTTTCTTAAGCCAATATATGGTAAGGAAATGTCCGCGTCGTGTAATTGAGGAATCACTAACATTAGGGCATGTGAGGACATACTAGTGTGCATTTATCGATAATAATAGATATCACTAATATCAGGACATGTGAGGACATACGAGTATGCATTAATATCGATAATAATGGATATCATTAATATTACGACATACGAGGACATACTAAAGCGTGCATCTATGGATACGGTATCCACGTTTTGACCGCTGTCATTCGTATATCACAATTAAATTATACAGTTTAGATTTATCAATTGAGAGCATTTAATATTAAGAAAATTAACGAAACTGAGAACACAAACGTAGGTTAGTACAAAATATACATCATAAGAGTTCTAACAATATCCGGTCACCTCGATATGCGTCAATGCCATAGAGGAAAGGACCTTGAAATTAACTTTAAGAAGAAAAATGAGATGAAAGAAAAGCTAAGCAGCCGATGTAAAGAAATTGAAAGATCGCAATATAGATATTTAAGATTAGAACACGTAGGCTCAAGTACATTGTTGACTCGATCGAATGCGCCCGACACACGCGTTCCATGAAGGGTATCGAGGTACCGTTGCGCAAACGACGGTCAACCGACGCCAATTTTAAGTAGTCGTCAAAAAGTGCAGGCGTTATGTAATCTATTTTATGTGATATTAATCTAATAATTATTAACGCTATGATTAGCTATACCAAGGGCCTAGCATCTATCAACACTTCGAGTATCTACAGATTTCAGATGAGGAAAGTCATCGAATGAAGGACTTTATTCCCATCCCTCGTTATGGTCCAGACAGTACAGCAATCTATAAACTCCATGTTTTAAAAGTATTGATCATACAATTCACGTGTTTAGCTCTGGGATTGGCTTAAATCAAAGTTATACTATTACCTCCGGTAACGTCTGTTAAACAGATGTTAAAAACGAACATGGCTTAATAAATGCTAGAGATATCTTTAGGATTAAAATTGTTATTATTATCAATAGGCCTATGCGACCGTGAGAGGAATACAATAAATATCATGGCCGAAAATAATTACAGGGACAGCCTATTGATTGATACGACACACTCATTGTTACTTAATACACATTTCCCTCAGAAATACTTAGTAGTTGCTTTATCAAGATCAAGCTATAAGACCCTACTAATTACTACACTTCTAACGAAAAATATGCCTGCTGTTTTAAATAATGTTCTGCCTATTTGGCGCTCCATATATTTTTAGTTGGTAAAATAAAATGGCCCAAAAAAATAGCAACATTGTACCTTAAAAAAAGTGTCTGAAACTCACTTAATATTATCTTCTTTTTCATTTTCTTTTTTTATTTTAATTCAATAAATACCTAACATTAATTCAACCAATTGAATTTTAGAATTAATTGTATTGACATATCAGTTATAAAATCTGTCGTTTTGTGTTTTTTTAATGCATTAGAATAAAACAAATGTATTGCTGTATTGTATTGCTCGAAACACGTTTCGTCATTCGAAGCAGTTTCTCAATCGAAGCAGGTTTTCTCATTCGAAGCAGGTTTTTTTATTCGAAGCAGTTTGTATTGTTTGAAGCACGTTTAGTCGTGCAAAGCAGGTTCTCATTCGACGATCGAAGCAGGTTTTCATTCGAAGCAATTGTTGCGTAAACGGCGTTCCATATGAAAACATTTTATTCCATTCTAGTATTTTGCCTGCAATAAACTCTAAAGGCTTAAAGTACAGGCAGTTAACAACCTGTTATTATGAGCAAGAATTAGGTCGAATCTTTACGAAGTTTAATAAGCCCAATGATTCATTCAAAAAGACAATTTTTATATCGGATAGGCCTACTTGAATTGATTAATTGAAACACGAACCGAAATATTAAGTTATTTATCGCTTTGTGGACTTTACTATTTCTGCCAAGTTTTACAAACTTGTAAGTTTGGTTAAAACTCATCAACTACGATTGACGTAATCATATCGAAAGTTGTCAATTGTTGTGACCTTGTAAAAGGGGTGTTAATATTTATAGAAATGAAAGACATCGATAGTGACAAGATAAGTCAATCAAACGTATTCCGATCAAAGTCGCCAAATGACAAAAATTAAGCACGAATAAGATGTTCAACTGGAGTACTGCCATTGGTGGTACTTCTCCCAAGTAAACATTAGTGAGGTTTCGCAAATCTACGAAATCCAAAAACGAAACTTCCATTTTTGAAAGGAGCTAATATGTTAAAAAGTATATCAAATTTTCCACCTACGAATCGTTGATGATCGTCCTAATATTCACCAAATGTGACAGATATTCAAGGTTTTCTATTCAAATGTTACAAGAATTTATGACGTATCAGTTTTCGTATTTTGTAATAGTGAGGTTTCGCAAATTTACGAAATACGAATACGAAAACGGCTACGTCATACATTCTTGTAACATTTGAATAGAACACCTTAAATATCTGTCACAGTTGGTCAGTATTTTACGTCTATCATCAACAATTCATAGGTAGAAAATTTGATATATTTTTTAACATATTTTGCAATTAAAATTTGTGTGTGACGTATCCGTTTTCGTTTTCGTATTTCGTAAGTTTGCGAAACCTCGCTAATGTTGCAAAACCTCATACTTCATTGAAAAGAGGGACATGACCATGAACGCCAAAACTGATACAGTGTTTATTTTTTGCAATACTTTTTAATCACTATATGTACTGGATTGTTGTTCCATATTTCTTTTATTTACTTGCTGTTATCTGTAATTGTTGTATTTATAAAATTAAACGTTTGTTAACCAATTGAATATCCTTTTAATTTCTCTCTTTAACAGATAATTACAATGCAGATTAAAATCTTAATTTCAAATAAATAACATAGGCCTACTTAATTCGTGTACAGAAATTGCCAAGCTAATATTCTTTTATTTTTTTTTCTTATCCAAGCAGATATATCTTACAACATAGATTATTATCTTAATTACAATTACATTATGGACCTAAAACCTTATACTAAATGAACACTCAAATCGAAGATATTCTATTTTTTTCCGTTAAATTTGTTTGTAAAGTTGTCCGAATAAGACTGAATTAAGGTCATAAACATAATGTTTTTCATCCTGTTGGAAATTAGCGGATGAGGGGCGGGTGGAAACAAGATATTTTTGAAGCCGAAAACAACATAAGACAACTTCTCCTTGTGTAGTTTTACGTTCTCGTCATGCCTCTGTCCATTAAGTATTTGATTTTTCAGAACCTACAACGGAATTTTCTGGTTAGTTGTTTAATACAGATATGATTTGGAAGAAATGCCAGTGAATTTAGATCAATTAAACCTCAATTGTGTTGCTTGTTGGAGGTTTATCCAACAATACGCAAACACACCAAATGGAAGTACATTTGATTTTTTAGACTTGAGTTTTAGTTGTTACCATTCATATGATGAATACTGTCTTTTATTTTTGATCAAAATCACGCACTGATGGTACCGTACTAAATTACTAGTCAATTGTTACTTAGCTTTAGGTTCGAGCTTTTTGATTAAAAGTAATGTAAATAAATTTAGGCCTAGATCATTTAAGAATTAACTTTTATTTTAGTTTAATTTTACTTTAGTACAGGATTGAGCCAAACAATGCTGAAGAAATGGAGTTCATTTTAGTTGTTTCCAAAAATATCTTGATAATTCCCTAATTCTAAAAGTCATATCAAGATGAAGTTTTGTTACCGTGCGAGCTTGCTGTCGGTTAATTCTAGTGTTTAGGTTCGAGCCTCGTGATTCCGAAGAAAATGAAGTCGATTTGGATAAATATTGTTACTTTTTATTCGGTTTGGGCCCAACAATGCTGACGAAATCAGATTTATCAAATCCATACTATCATATTTTATATCCATAAGTGCCTTCCAGGAGCTCTTAATTAGATTTAAATGACAATTAAATTCATCAATTTAGTTTTTACTCACCAAATGTAAATAAGCAGTAAACAAATAATACTAATCAAGGTTCACTCTCTTCAGTTAGGCCTACAAAACATACTTAATACCAATATTTTTTGTGCAGTTGTATACATTGGTATAGCAATTATTACCTATGTATCCAACATCTTTAACATTTTTCAATCTTGTTTCTACTCAAGTCGAAGTTTAGTCTGGTCTCGGGGACACTCCATTCAATTGCCACCATTAGATAGACTTTCTTCACCAGTACTTCTATGAATGAAATGTCTTGATGTGGAACCGAAACGCCATTGCAGACCCAGTACCGTTCGGGAAAACTCTTACACCGTTCGTTTATCGTTGGGGAAAACTCTTACACTAACTGTATATTCTGGATTGCAGTTCCACTTTTTCTTTTCCATTCTTCTATCTATCGTTTATTTTATTTTTTAATTTTAGTTTTGAATTCTAATATAACAATGACATTGTTTCACTGTTTTAACATTATTTTTTTTTCAATCTATGTATCCACTCAAGTGGAAGTTTAGTCTAGTCTCGGGGCCACTCTATTGCCACCATTAGATACACTTTGATCAGTACTTCTATGAATGGAATGTCTTGTCGTGGAACCGGAACGCTATTGTCCAGACACCGTTCGTTTATCGTTCGGGAAATCTCTTACACTTTTTTTTTTAAATACACAACATGAAACCTTACATAGCACGAAAGACGAAATAAAACAACGTAGGTGGGCCATTAATCCTAGGCCTATATCTTGTTAACAAAAGTTGAGTTTTTTGGGGGGAAATTTGTTTTTGATGACAGTTGTTTTATTTCTAATTGTAAATGAATCCAAAATATTGATCCAGTATATATAAATTGTAAATCGACTAGTAATTGTATGGGCTTTTGGAATAGATACAATTTAAGCCTTTTTTAAACCTTGTATTTTTTTAATGATTAATTGAACAAGAATAATTTAATTGATTTGGTGGATTTCCATTAGGTCTAGGCCCTATATACATCATGAACAAATTAAGAACACATAATTAATGTAATTTATATCTAGTTGTTTAATCAAAATGTTTTCTGTTTTCGTCGAACAATAATGACGAAATTAAAGTATATTTGATAGATTATCGCATCGGACTTCATCGTTACTTTTCAGTGAATTCCATTCATTCTTTAATTCGAAGATTTTAGATGGCGATTAAACTAAAGTGTTACCGTATTAACTTGATGTCCAGTTATTAAACATTGTTTTAAATTTGAGTCCAACAATGATGTAGAAAGGAGGCAAAGTTTATCTACCACATCTGACTTCATCCTTACTGTTCAGTCTCTGTCAATATCTTGCGATTGCCTTCTAATTCGAAAACTTTAAATAAAGCTCGAATGTGAAATTTTCATGATCAATTATTTTACCGCAGTTTTATTCCATATACTGCGATGTACAGGCCTATGTCTGATTTGATGGCAATCGCCCTTTAAGCCAAATGTGATTAAAAATCTTCAATTATAATTTTAGGCATATCAATTAATATTGTGAAGATAGTTTCCTCAACACTAATGTTAGATTGATACATTTCCATCAATTTAACGTGATGTGTTTTCCAAAAAAAAAGTGTAACTCTTGTTGGTTCAATGATTGATTTTGATCTTAAGTTTTTTAAATTTCATATCTAGTAAAGGTTCAATTTTTTTCACGATTGTAAAACACAATCTAAACATCATCATCGGTAAACTTTTGGTTAAAATGAACTTTTTGCTGGGAGTTCGAAAAGGGTCATTTTCACTAACTTGAACGTCTCTTTAAAATATATACAAAAAGTAAAACAAATTATATTTAAAATAGAACATCACTTAATGGTGTAAAAGTTACTGAGGTACATATGTAGGTTTTTATGTTTTTGTAGTAGGCCTACATTTGGGCTATTCGTTCTATGAGGTCAATTGTGTAAACTCTGGAGTTAGTACAGTTACAATGTAACGACATTTCGAGTTTAAATAGAATTACCTTCGGAAAAGACCACCAGTTTTATATCATGAGAAAGAGCAGATCGATTGATGAACGATGTAACATTAAAAACTCAATTTCAAAATAGGCCCATCATCAGTGACACAACAATGAGACACAGACTGCTATGCGCGCCTACAGCAATGCGTGTAGATACGCAAAATGCGCGCGTGTAGTGATTAACAAAATAGAAGCGCCCACCGCGTGTGACTTGCGCGCGCCTTTCTTTACGCGCGCTTACAGCTTGTGCCTCTTCGTGGTATCAGTTTTATAAACATTATGCCTAAATATTGTTGTATGTTCTTTTTCCTTATTTCCTTTACTTATTAAAGTAATTTAAGAGAATCAGAAATGTCATACAATTTCATTGTAATTTTGAGTAGTTGTAGTAGAAATCTATTTTTATATTAGTTTGTAGTACATTTTTTGACTGAAATTTGGTTTAGTAAGTTTAATGTACATATGTGAGATGTTGTGACAAAATGAGTCGTGTTGTACACCAGGTGATTTTGAGATATTCTCAAAAAAGACAGAAAGTCACAATTTCACAAACATGAAATTCCTGTTGTTTTGTTAAGTTTAGTAATTGAATTTTATGATTACAAACTTCCTGTTTATGTTTATTTACAGTAAAC
>JAOTQE010034031.1:0-10204 GCA_025631205.1 Nesometra sesokonis
GGTCAGTCGGTCGGTCGGTCGGTCGGTTGGTCGATCGATTGATGGTAGGCGATCGATCGATCGATCGATCGATTGATTGCTTGATTGATTCGAACAATCCATCAGTTGATCGATCGTTTGCTTTTTTTTTTTCAATTTCGAATCCATGGAATCCATGCCACCGGTGGCAGGCATTGGGACTTAATTCAAACATAACGGCGTAATTTGTGATAACCTAAAACGCAGTTTTAATTTTGCCAATAATTACTACCTGTATTTTACTTTTCACTTAGCCTAAATTTATTAGAAGTAGGTATTATAAAGTTCAATATGACAGATTAACAAAGATCGAAATGATATATTCGGATTTTGCTATTAACATTGAATCTCTTAACACAAGATTAACGAAAATTTGAAGTTCCCACAACGATTAATAGCATAACCAAAAGAAATTAAATAAATTATACGTAAAAGATAAGAGAGGGTTATTTAAACATTTCATTTCCACTTTTGGGGTTTTGTTTATACTTTTTCAAGGTCATGATTTTTCTGTTTCCGCAATACTGTCGGTTTCTCTGATCTTACTGGAGACAGGGCTTGCAACCTATTCATACACCTCGCCTAGTAGATGTTATCGTGTAGGCATTGGGACCGATAGACTCGCAGTACTAATTTTTATAAAAGAGTTGGGCTTAGATAAAATCATCTGTATGTCCGACTATAACGGATTACGAACTGTTACGAATGCAATCATATGTAAAATTATAGAGGATTTTCTACAAATGAAAAACACGGTTGTATTGTGAGATCAAACGAGCGGGACTTGGATCGCCCGCGCCGGGTTACAGTAACTTGCCCATGCGTATGATAAGGGAACAAAAAGTGCGGTTTTTATCCAAAGAGTTCTAACAACTATTAACCATGCACTCTCCTTAAAATTGTACTATTGTATAGAGCACTAATTTGTACATCACTTTTATCATGGCGCAACCATTCCTATCGAATCGTTTCCGTTTTATACAGGATTAACGTTCTTTCTACACCACCGTTTGACAGTTTAGTTTAATTCTTTTTATCGTACCGCACAAACTTATTTTTGCTGATTTATGTTATCCGTATGGTAGACTTCTACATCTCTGGCTTTAGCTGGCGACTGGTGGCTTAAATCTATCTTTACAAAGTTCTTAATAATGTACATTATTTAAACGAATCTCTTATTTTAAAACTCTAAACAATTAATGATTCCAAATAGTGGAGTCATGGAATAGGCCTAGTATTTTATCTGAAACGCAAAGATAAAAATTATTCTATTTGAAACTGAGAATGACTATTGTTATTGATAATATTATTTTTTTAATTTATTTTTGTTTATAATAATAATTCTTTATTATAATAATTGCAATAATGGTAAACACAGTCAGTAATGATAGAGAGTACAGGTTTATGATAACGCACAAACCAAATTTATTTATTTAAACTTTAAATGGCCCATTATATTGTTATTACACATGTTATTTCCCATTTATATTCGTTTATAATAATAAAATTTAATTTTGAATAATTATAACAATCATCATCTTGTTCTTGTTGGCTATCACTCGAGGTCGAGGGTAATGGTCTATGCTCTGGTACGGTAGGTTGGCTTAAAAAGTCCAATCCTGGTGGCCTTGTTTTTATTCTTATTCTTTATTGCAATAAAAATCTTTAAAAAATACAAATATATACAGGGACTGGATGAGGAGGCAGGAAACACAAAAGTGAACTAAATCACTATAGCCAGAAGTCTGTGTTTCCGCCTCACCCAGTTTCACATAGAAAATATAAAATATCTGAAATATATACTCTCTATATACAAAAATGCATAAAAAAAATATTCAAATGGTAAACAAGTAAAAAAGGATTATTGCAATTGTCATTTTCATCAAAAATACAAACACTAGTTCACAAAAAAAATAAAATTATTAACATTATATTATCATAATCATAACCATCACCATTATTACTTTCATTATCATTATTATAATTATTATAATTGTTATTATTATTATTATAATTATTATAATTGTTATTATTATTATAATTATTATAATTGTTATTATTATTATAATTGTTGTTGTTATTATTATTATTATTATTATTATTATTATTATTGTTATTGTTATTATTATTATTATTGTTATAAGCAAGTCTAAAAACAGCTTAAGAGAAGGTATACAAATTTAGTCCAGTCAAATTAATGTTTGACCTCAAGCAAATTGCAACAGAAACAATTTTGGTAGAATATGTTAATATGTGTTTGTTCATCTAACGAACACTACAAAAATTGTTTCTGTTGCAATTTGTTTGAGGTTAAGCTTATTTTTATCATAGATTGACTGGACTAATTGAGGTAAAAGAGAATTAAGACAATATTGTTCTATGGTATAGGTGGCTGGTAGTTCCTGCAGTCAGATCAGTATTTGGTTGAGCTGTCTCTCCACCTTTCATTTCCTTTTCTTCTCAAGATCTTCACATGTGTTGATTTCAAAAGATGTTATTCCTTCTCGAATAATGGTTCACCTAAGTTTCCTGTCTTTTTTATTGACTTTCCAATTGTTGACATAGATTTTACATTATTTTCTTATTTTCCTTTAATGTATCTTTTATTTTGTCCGCCTTATATCAATAACAATAATGAAAATGATAACCGGCCCGCAAATACATTTGTTATTTAAATAAGGCTTACAAATTTATTTGTTATGCATTTAATTAGGCTTTCAAAAATCGCTGTGTTGCCCAAAACAAATTTTGGTTGGTCGGATGTTTTAATACATTCAATATTTAGGAAATACGCCAAGTGACTTGCAATTATGTAAAAAATTTAAATCTAACTCAGTTTTTTCATTTTTTCCAAAATAATCAGGAAACATAAAAATATAAAAAATACGAGGTGTTTTTACATCAAACTGATAGGTTTATTCTGTATAAATATGTTCAATAAATAAATAATAAATAAATACAATATTTAGAAAGTAGAAACCTTAGGCCTATCAATTTATTCAAAACACAATGTGTGGCACAACATTTTCACTAGTTTTATTCGATTAATTATTAAACAAATAAATCTACGTACATTTGAATGGACAATCATCCTGTCTGCATTTTTATACAGTAAACATTTTATTATAAGAAATTAAATATATATACACAAAATTAAAATATTTAAGTTAAAAGCATTATAAAACATTTTTAACACAAAATATACACAACTTTTTTATTTATTAAAGAATAAATAAATAAATAAATAAACGTACATTTTATGAAAACCATCTTGTCTACAGATTATTTTTACATAGGCCTAAATATAGTTGGTAATTTATTAAAAATGAACCAAAATAAACTTACACAGATTTGAAATATTTAAGATTTAAAAGTAGTATAAACTATTGTTAATACAAGACAGACAGTTTCTACGAAGTTTTCCTTTCCCTTTGTATTGGAATATTCATTAAATAAAACATTTTTTAATTTACATTTTCCTGAATACCTTATTATTTTAGTAGGTGGTAATGCATTGAAAGTTCGTAATTGCAAATCAAAAATTGGAAACGTTTAGTTTATTTACGAAAACGCTAAAATAGTTTGGATGGTAAGAATCTGGAAAACAGAAACCTGTTGAGGCGGATCGAGAAATTAAATAAAAGTGGGGGAGGATGTTGTGTCCCTAATTTAAAAATCTAACGAGAATAATGGGGTAAGTTTCCTTTAGTTTACTCCTATTCCTCACAGGCTCGTGCGTGTTTGCACGTAAGCTGCTTTTTTTCAAATAAAGCTGACCATCCCCATCCCCACGCCCCTAAATCCACAACTGGAAATTAGGGAACTATGTGATAGGTCTAGATGAATAGCAATAGTGACAAGAAAACGTATTCAGAAATGAATGGATGTACAGTATTTAATTTAGCTTAATGACTTTGAAAATATATAATGATAATAAAGTGAAATATTCGTAACAAGAATGAGTGAAGGACTTAAGAAGAGACCGAAATCATAGGAAAACTTATTATTGAGTTTATGGCAGACCCAAGTCAAAGGAGGAAAGTCGAAATATTGAAAATGTAGTTATTTGATTATGGAAGTACGCATTATTATCTTTAACATACAAAAAAAAATCAGTTTCATAAAATGCTTCATTGCGAAATTAAGGACAATCAAATTTCGATAATTTAAAATGAAAGTTTTGAAAAAAACTGCATATGAAAAATGTTTATAATACATTGACTCACCAGGGTCGTTTCAGATTGCATTTTTAAACATATATCTGAAAATTGTTAATGCTATATGGAAATTGAATGTTTAACTGTACATTTTTAATATAAAATAGAATTCGAAAAAATATTTTTTTTTTTTTATTTTTGCTTATTGTGGAAAACTAGCTTTGCGACTTAAAGCCGGGCACTCACTGCGTCGTACCACGATCGCACGACTAAATCATCGCTCCCTGTGTGTGTGGTTGCCAGATGCGATGACAGTCCTCTACTCGTCGGCCAACGGTTTTTTTTTTAACAGGGAAAGTACTAAAAACTGACGAGTAGACGACTGTCTGCGCGTCTGGAAACCACACACACATGGAGCGACGGTAGTCGTGCGACCGTCGTACGACCATCGCACGACGCAGTGAGTGCCCTGCTTTAAGATTATGTCTCATGGCTTGGCTCTGCCACATATAATGGAATTAACATTTTGAATGTGCTTGGTGTTTAACAAGTTTACCTTCCAATCCCGAAGTTCTTTCCATACATAACAGCACCGCTCGCTAAGCCTCAGAAAACATGACGTAGTTTTCCTGTAATTGGTGAGTAAATTTTCTGTTTGATGTGACACAAAACTTTAAATCTAAATGACCAAAAATCACTTAATTAAGGGTTCATGTTATTTGTATACAATATTTACAAAGCAAAGACTTGTTTTAATCGATTATTTATAATGAATATAAACCGCGTACGTTTTTAACATTTCTGTGATAGATATATGCCTGATCTTGACATCTGAATGCCCGATATTATATATCATTTTATACAACCATTTTATACACTAAAGATTTGATTTGGTAATTTAAAAGAAATTAAATCCAAATGATGGATATTATTAAACGATTACATTGTTAAACTTGCATATATACTTGTCGGTTTTATATCATCTATCATTTTTGTACATTTTTGTTCGCATTAAAATGTAATGTGTTTGATAATTCAAAAGTGATTACTAAAGAGACCTAAATACATATGCATTTTAAGACTATATTTACTCCATGGATTATAACATTATGAAGTTATTCAAAAACACTGTTTCTCATTGGAAAGTGCCAGCTATGGTACTGGAAAATCTTGATTATGTTTAGTGTCATTATTTATGTTACTTTATTGCACACTTTATTCAACACAAAGAAAGGATTTATTTGTAAATATTGATATACATACTGTACTTGCCAATACTATATCAGCCACTGATACGTCTATAACCGTCAACTCTGAGTTTTTATGTCAAATATTTATTTATGGAACAAATCTTCTTACAATCAATGAAAATGTATCTTTATTTAATTATGTTCAGAAATGTATTACTGTTTCCAGAAGATTTGATTAAGTAATTTTATGTATATTATTATTATTTTACATAGGCCTTTTATGTACACAAAACAAGTTGTATTAATCTTTGGAGGCTCCTCGATTCTAAGGTACGCCTTGTGTGGAGTGAAAAATATTGAATAAAAAAAGTAAGAAAATACCATTTTCAAAATTAGCAAATTCGATTCCAATAAATTAATAAATTTAAAAAACACAGGAAAACGGCAATAACACAAAGGGATACTAAGCGAATTTTATGATGGGTCAATATTATTATTTTATTTATATTGTTAAGTTTTAGTTTTATTAAAATGAAGTTAGTGTTTAAAATGAAAAGAAAAAACAAACCTGAAATTACTAAATTACAGTAAACGTATGCCAAGAACTAATAAAATAAGAAGATACCTTGAATGAATGAAGATTGCGTCATTATTATTATGATTATCATTATGATTATCATTATGATTATCATTATGATTATCATTATCATTATCATTATTATTATTATTATTATTATTGTTATTGTTATTGTTATTGTTATTGTTATTATTATTATTATCATCATCATCATAATCATTATCATCATCATCATCATCATTATTATTATTATTAGTTTATTTTTGTCATATACAAGATCATGATGTATGACGGTCGACCATACCGATATCCTTATTTTGACAAATATTTTCCCTTCAAAGAAAATCAAAACCAATCTATTAAAAAAAAACAGATAGGCCTATCGACGAAAGTCACGAAGAGGCACAAACTGTAAAGGCGCGTAAAGAGACGCAAAACACGCGAGTGAAGTGATTAACAAATAGGAGCTTCCAAAATTTTTCTCTACGCGCGCCTTTTTGTACGCGCGCGTAAAAGCTTCGGGGTGCCTCTGGCAATACAGTACATTAAAAACCTCATTTTTATATTTTAAACTGTAAATAAAATGTTACATATTATGTACATGCCATAATGTATTGAAGATCTATGTAGATTATATAGTTGTTTGTCCACATAATAACCTTGAACAATCGATCTTTGTCGTCTGCTGCCAGCAGTCGTAGGATTCGGTTGGGTGCATCAATTTCATGCTTACCAGGCTAGAAATTGGGAGCATTTTAATGCTTACTTTTTGCAGTAAATCAACCATTTTATATGTTTAACTGACAAATGTCTTATTTATTATATGTCGTGTACAAATTTTGCTGTATGTACATTTGAAGTTTTTCTTGGAAGACGATCGGACCATCGGACCAAATTAAATGGTGTTCTGGTGTATTTCAATATCGTACTGTATAAGTTACCAAAACATTTTAAATACTTTATTCAACCATTAGTGCAAAATATCCAGTTTGACGAACGGCAGTTCCTAATTCAATTTACGGTAACAAATATACAACATGGACTGCTTTTAATGAATGTGTAAAAAACACGTTTTACATGATTTAATTAAATTTAACAATGGTTATCAAAATTGGCATACAGTATCGGACACTAAAAAATAAAACGTCAAAATCATTCGATATCCCAGAGATATGCGTTCTATACTTTACAATCATGTTTTAAAATGCAACAATCATAAAAGCCTTTATGTATTCCCTAATCAATACAGACGGCAAAAGCTATTAATATAAAACAGTTAAAAGAATGTTATACCCATCAGGGGCGTATCCAGGAGTTGGCGAATGGGGGTGCTCGAATCTGGGTTGGATCTTGACAAACAAAAGAGAAAAAAATAGCTTTTCCCCCTATTTTTATTTACCCCATTGACACGTTTTTTATAGTGGAATTATGATTTTGTGGTGTTGTATCCTAATTTTATTGTTTTCGGCCCCCGAATGTGGGATTTGGGGGGGGGGGGAGGACGTTCTGAATCACTCGAGCCACGCCACTGTCCACGAGTTGTCTGTAACAATCTTAAAATTCTGCCTTGCACTATCTTAAGTTGCCACAAAAACAAGAAAGGTGCAATTGGAAAAGACTGCGCACAACATTCAGTCTTTGATGCTAATACAACATCTTTGCGGCATGAGTAAACTTAATTTTGTTATCTGAAGTTTCAATGCGGAAACAATGATGCAACCATGGAAGTATAAAATAGACATGGCACAACCTTAAAAGTTTTGACTTGCACAATCTCATGGTGACACCAAACTAGGAAGGTGCATTTGGAAAAGACTGCGCACAACATTTACATTCCTAAACCAGTCATTTATGCTAATACGACATCTTGCATGAGTAAACTTAATTTTGTTATCTTTTAACTTTCAAGGTGGAGACAATAATGCGGCATTTAATGTTGTTAATATGTTGTTTGCTTATTTGTAGTCGGCAATTATGAGGACATTTGAAACTAAAAAACGCGGGAATTGAACTTAATTTCCTTGAACCATTTTACTTGTCTGTTTTATTAGTGCACAAGACATCATCAGTTTAATTAAGTTTGAGCAAAATTATGGTGATAAAATCGAAATTTAATGTTATTTGGCAGTATGGGTTTAGTTTTCATATTTTTCAGGGTTATCTAACAATCGACAAATATTGATGGTAGTTCAGATGAGTCCAACCATTTATACAGTAAATCGCAGTATCGGTCATTCATTTGCCTATGGTCTGCGTTGAACGATCTTCCAGCATGAGGCGGCAGGTGTAAAGTGTTTATTAATTCAATTTTTAATTTCAATGTAACATTTATTTCCTTCCTTCAAGCCTAGTAATAATGTTGAAAACAAAAATATAATTATACAGTGTATAGTATATAGAAATTTAAAGGAAGTAGGCAAATTCCCGAAAAGAAACATGCCTTGAATTGAGCTAGCCTGATTAAAAACAATGGGAGAAGAGATAAATTGTAATTATTTTTTAATATATAATAGAAATGTACAAGTTATTATTTATAATTATACAATTGTCTTTTACATTATTTAATTTAAAAAAAAAATTACACTGATGTATCATAAGTGGAAATAACTTTTTTATTTATTTTATTTAAAATCCATTCCACATTTTTCAGTAACAATGCGAAAAAAAAAAAAAACTCATACCGTATCGTATTACATTTTTATTAACCATATTGATATTATTAATAGTTTTCTTCAGCAACCATTGTTCTCTTGTATGTTGCCCAAGCACAATTTTTTTAAATTAGTGATTATATTGTGTATTTAACCAAAATAATCTGGAAATATGAAAACTAAAATAAAAAGACCGACCCTAAAGTTTTGGTTCGTTTGGGCTTGGCCAACATAAATATTTTTAGGCCTATAATACTGCGTTGTGTGATGTTTCAAAAAGACATGAACTTATTAGGGATGGGATCCAATTGGCTTACAATTTTTATTGATACAAATTTTATTCCCGATGATAACATAATTTAATGTCGAAATATTGAATCACATCAAGATAACGTGTATTTCGATACTTCGAATATGCATTATAATTTTCTATTACGGATATTTTTTGTATTTTCTCAGTCGCAGACATCACTTAATGTTTTGGATAGGGCATCCATTAAGATAATTTGATACCTCTGTAATTTTATTTTAATTTTTTTTTTAATTACGGTAAATTACGGTGTATCGTTAAGGGGCAGTTCCAGGATTTCAAAGGGATAGCGGCAAGATGGTGATGCGGGGAGGGGAGGCCGCCGAGTTCCCCCGTTGGAGAACAGGGGCCGAAAACAGAACGTGGATGTGTCAAACGGAATGAGAGCACGCCAATAGCGTGACCTAGTATCCTCCCTGTCATTAACAATTGTATTGATAATTAGTTATCAAATAACATATTTAGCAACTTATCGTATTTCAGTCCATCAATTTCTTCACTCTCTTTCTTTATTTTGTGACATTTTCGACACCGTTGTTGTCGAAAGAATTAAAGCCAGTTCGGTGATACTGTGACAGTTGCCAGTTGGATGACACTAGCAATTCTGTTGGTGTGACTTTCATTGTTCGTCGACAGTGCCCACAAACCGTAAACGTTCTCACAATTAAATCGATACCGGTACTGCTTGATCAATGCGTAGGATAAGACCTAGGCCTAGGATGTTTCCGTTTGAAAGCTTTTTCAGATGCGTGCAAGCATATCTTGACACTCTGTCGGTCGGTTAGTGCATTGAGTGTACTTCATGGTTAGTGCCAGTCCCATCCCATTCAGTTATAGTAAGGCAAGAGCTTTCTTAAGCCCGGCACTCACTGCGACGGTCGTACGACGGTTGCACGACTAAACCGTCGCTCCCTGTGTGTGTGGTTGCTATACGCGATGACAGTCTTCTACTCGTCGGTCGACGGTTTTTTAGTGATTCGAGGGAAATCATAAAAAATCGTCGGCCGACGAGTAGAAGACTGTATCGGGTCTAGAAACCACACACACACAGGTCGCGACGGTTTAGTCGTACGACTAAACCGTCGCGACGGTCGTACGACTAAACCGTCGCGACGGTCGTACGACTAAACCGTCGCACGTCGCAGTGAGTGCACGGCCTTAGTAATGTCTGTTGGTTGTTGTGGTCAGTCTTGCTTACTTCATTGTCTGTTGGTCCCTTGTGTGATAAGGCTTGGTTCCCACTAGAGCAATTTAGACGCGTTAGCGTCGAGCGCAGCTACACCGCGCGTCAAATATGTTGC
>JAOTQE010034042.1:0-10203 GCA_025631205.1 Nesometra sesokonis
ACTGTTCAGCAAGATAAGTTATTTTCCCAAATGCAAAAATCTCAAAATCGAAAAAATCAAGTTACGTTGTTTTGCCACGGAACGGCCGTGCACTGCTACATTCCATAAAACGGAAACATCCATTTCAAGTGAATTTGACAAAAACAAAACTGATTGTTTGAATAGTAAAATGGGTGAAAAAATGAAAAAAAAAATCATATTTTCCCCAAAAGTAATGTGCCGTGGGGTGATAAACTAATATTTTTTTATGGGCCTAAAGTAGGCCTAGGAATAAGTTTTAGTTTAGAGGAATAAATAAGTTGTAGATAAATTAGGCACATCCACTATCCACAGTGGGTATGAGTTGTAGAGTAATAAATAAGTTGTAGATAAATTAGGCACATCCATCCTATCCACAGTGGGTATGAGTTGTTTTGAAATCTGGGTATGAGTATCCATTTGGGTACGAGTTTGTTTGGGTACGAGTTGACCTGCACCGCTATGAAGAATAGGCTAGATTGGTGGCATAGGCATACCCAAACAAACATGAAGTCTTAAATTGTACCAATGCCAATGTACAGATCAGTACAGAATAAGGATTTTGAAAGAAATTTGTATTTGTTAAACAAAAAATTATGAAATTTTCCGAGGAGGCTCCTTATGGGAAGTAAATTATCATACAAAAAAATCAAACTTTTAGGTCAAAACGTGTCAGCGGCCACTTGCAAAAGGTGGCTGCTTACGAGAGGTACAAAGTGAACTGATTATAGGAAGAACATATGGGCCTTTGAATGAGTGGCCACTATGAGAGGTGTCCAGGTGTCTGTACAGGGAGGTTCAACTGTATTCTTAAAGGGAATGTGGTGTGCAAAAGTGGCACTTACTATGGAGAGAACAGCCTACGTGAATACAATCGGGAGCAGGACAACTTGTACCCATGTAAACTCGTACCCATGCCAATGCAACTTGTACCCAAATGGATAACTCATACCCACGGTAGTTAACTGCATTGCTGCTCCTAATTTAAACTACAACTTATTTATTCCTATTTTATATGAAATTTATAGTCTAATATTAAAATATGTATTGTTTTGTTAAGTTTTCCTTAAAAATCGCATTCTTGAGAGACATACTTGTGGTTTTGCCGCAGGTATGAGTTATCCAAGATGTGGGTACAGGTTGGTAGGTACGAGTTGGTATGGGTATGAGTTGTCCTGTATCCGATACAATCTACAGCCTGTTACCCTAGAAGCTGGGAATAATAACAAAAAATCGTCTAGACCTAGCACATAAAAGTTTGATAATCATTAGCTTTTTCCTATTCAAAACTAAAAAGGTATAGTTACTAATCATGAATATTTTAGAAATAATAATTGGGGAACCTTTCCAATGAAAGTTTATTTTTGGGTGGATTTTGGGAGGAATTTCCCTTTAATCAATTTCACAAATAGTCTTCAGTGATAATATTTTGTTTTTTATTGGGCTTCAGTGTTTTTCCAGTGCAGGTGTAGGGTGTGTTCAGATTCACTAATTAAGTGGAGCATAGCATAACTAAAGCGTAAGCTAATCTGCAGCATAACGACCAAGGTGTTAGTACACAAGATATAGTGCAAGTCATAAGTAATTTTAAAGTTTCCACCAGTGGGTTTTACTATGACCAGTGATCTATTGATTGGCCAATACAGACCGATTGGAAACTGTCAACGCCTAACATAAGGACAAAACCATTCAGGTGTTTGAAGCGTAGCTCCGTAGGTTACGTTAATTTGGAGTCTGCAGGAAGCACAAGTTACGCTCCGGATTCCTGAATTGCACTAATCCCAGCTAGTTCAGACACAAATAATCGTACGCCGTGTACGTTACGCTTCTCTTAATTGTTGAGTCTGAACATACCTGTAGGACAGTGGTGGAACTTATTTGAAGGCTATGCCAGGGCAAGAGATAACAGACACTGCCATTGCTCTTGCTGACTTGTAAATCTGCGAACATCAAAGGACAAGAAAGAAGAAAAATCGTGCCAAAACAATACTGTATTTGATAGTGTTATAATGTAGATCACTTAACATTGATTTTTTTTTTCTAGATCTCACAATCATAGAATACCGAACTAAAACTACCCAGATTGATTTTGTGAAATTGATGGTAAACGAAATCATTCAAAAATGGAAATGATTTCAGCAATCAAGGTTGAATTAGGTTAGTTTACTATACTAATATTACTAACACTACAGGATAATTTGAAATTAATTAATTTGAAATCTTGGAAGTTCTGGGGTTGACTTATAATTGGTCGGTCGGTATAGCTTCAGACTTCTGATCAGACATTGACAGTCAAATGAAATGCAGGTTTTAGTCCTTTTAAATTAAAGCTACATTTTATATACCATGACTTTACTTTGCATGAATTTATGTACATATAAAACAATCGATGATGTCATAATATTTAGGGTTTTTATCATAAAAAATTATTTTTACATAAAAAATTGACTTATTAATAAAAGGAAAATGCATCAATCTGGCATAAATATAAGTTTTATTTAAGAACTAGAAAGCATTTCACAAGTGCAAATCTCCGCAAAATGCCCAAAATTCTTGCAAATTCAGCTTTAACCTTTCAAAATTTTGGTACAAACTATCCTGTTTTTGCTGATTTTTGCATGTTCTACAAAGCTACAAAACAGTGTTTGGTTGTTGTTTTCAATAAGAATAATGATTCTAAGAACAGTGTTAAAAATTAACTGTAAAATTGACCGCGATCTGGCTAATTATTTGCTTCTATGAGAAATCAGTGTAGCGTGAACCTCACTGTAGATCGTACACTGGACAGCGTATGTGGATATCCACACAGGCACATGCGACCATGGATATTTATCAAAATTTAATCAATTATTCCTTGGGTCATTAACAAACTTAACTGAAAATTTAGTAAGAATCTGTCAATTAGTTTTTACATTATGCTGCAAAAAAACACACACACCAACATGAATAAAAACATAACTTCATTGGCGGAGGTAAACATTGATGTCTACACCTGGTACATTGAGTGTGCCACATTCCCTTTTGAATGATGCTGTTCAGCATCAATTTACATTTTGCAGACTTTTTTGTTTTTAAATAACTTTATATTGTAATATTTTTATATAAAATTTTATTGTAATATTTTTAGACCTTTTGTATTGTAACAATAATATTATAAATTAGCCTGTGAACCATCATTCAGTGATCTCCCAAGTATGGTTTTAGCCATAAAATTTTCTGGTAAATATTACAATTTACATGTACTAGTAAAAATTTTGTTTATTGAAAAATAATTATAATAAATTATTTTGATTCTCATATATTTTTGCCCTCCTTTAATCAGTATTACAGAGAGTACAGGAGTGCTCATAGAGGCCTGTAGTTACGTAGATATTTGTGGCAGTGCCAAAACCAACTCAAAAGCCGTGCCTGACAAGTCATGTTTTTCGGACAATTTACCAGTATAAATTCTTCAATTGAGAGAACACTGTCATTTGTAATAATGAAAGTACAGTAATATCCTTTTAATAAAGTGAATGAATGAAAGGACTTAAAAAATGTATATCATGAATTTTACAGCAATTGAGTAAACAGAAGAAAACAATCTATGAAGTGTTGTTACCATTTACATCTGCAGTATTTTTATAAATTCTGTTTTCTTTGTATTATTTTTGTTTGCAATTTGTAGATGAATACAATGAAGTTTATGAAGATGAATTGATTGTTTGTGAAACAATGGAAAATGAGATCGATTCCAATAAAATAAGAGGAGACGAAGATGTGGAGGACCACCACTCAGAAGAATGTTTAAAAGAAATGTACACAGAACATTTAATAAAATGTGAATACATTGAAGATCAGATTGAGATAGATACATTTAAAGAACATTTAGAGAATGAAAATGAAGATCAATTTCAGTGTCAAAATTTTGGAATAGTATTCGTTAGCCAAGGTAATTTGGAGAATCATAATGACAAATGTACAGAGAAGACTTCGACTAAAAGTGAACATCATGATCAGAAATTTAACAAAAATAATTATTTGAAAAATGATTTGATATTACACACAAAAGATGGTTCTTACATATGTAAATATTGCGAAAAAATATTTACCAAATGTGACAGTTTTAGAAGACATTTGAGAAGACATACAAAAGAAGAGACACTTTTTGAATGTGAATATTGTGGAAAGAAATTTAAAGGAAATAGTGAATTGAAAATACATTTGAGAATACACACAGGAGAGACTCCATATGAATGTGAACATTGTGGAAAGAAGTTTAGTCAAACTGGTAGTTTGAAAACGCATTTGAGGATACACACAGGCGAAAGACCATTTGAATGTGAACATTGTGGAAAGAAATTTAAAGACCTTAGTTGTTTACGAAAGCATTTGAGAATACACACAAACGAAAAGCCATATGAATGTGAACATTGTTCTAAGAAGTTTAGTCAAAACAGTACTTTGAAAACACACATGAGAATACATACAGGAGAAACACCATATGAATGTGAACATTGTGGTGGGAAATTTAAAAGTGGCAGTAATTTGAAAAAGCATTTGAGAATACATACAGGAGAAACACCATATGAATGTGAACATTGTGGAGGGAAGTTTAGAACTAGCACTAATTTGAAAAATCATTTGATAAAACATACTGAAGAAGCAAAATATGAATGTAAAGAATGCGGAAAGAAATTTACTCAGAATGGTTCTTTAAAAGCACATTTGAGAATACATACGGGGGAAACACCTTATGAATGTGAATATTGCGGAAAGACATTTACATATAGTAGTACTTGGAAAAAGCATTTTCGAGTACACAGAGAAGAACGGCCATATAATTGTGAACATTGTGAAAAAACTTTTAAACATCGTAGTTGTTTAATAAAGCATGTAAGAATACACACAGGAGAAACACATGAGTGTGAACTTTGTGGTAATAAATTTAGAGACAGCTATTCTTTAAAAAGTCATTTAAAGATACACACAGGCGAAGCTTCATATGAATGTGAACATTGCGGAAAGAAGTTTAAACAGAATGGTGGTTTAACAAATCACTTGAGAGTGCATACAGATGAACGACCGTATGAATGTCAACAATGCAGAAAGAAATTTAAACAGCGTTTTACCCTGATGAGGCACTTACAGTTACACACAGAAAATACATTCAGTAGGGAGTCAACAGATATAGAAGTGGCATCAGACATGTGAATATTTGATATTGAATCTAAAAATAAACGTTCAAATTTATAATTTTAGTATAATTTTACTCAAGCATGTTTTTTAAATTAAAAAAAGCAAGTACAAGTACACATATGAGGCAAGGTATGGCAAAACCACCAAGTTGTCGCACTGGAAGTTATTGAGAAAGAATCAAACAATAGGTAACATAAACAAATACTGAGGGAATTTGTGTATATTTTGTTCCATAACTTTGGTTATAGATGTCCGATTTTGATAGATTGACCCCTTATTTTAAAGCTTACAACAAGTGGAATATGCTTTCAATATTAACCCATTTTTCAATTTTGCGATAACTTGATGGTTTTGCCATGACATGCCCCATATCGTAATGAGCTCCAACCCTGTGCCATCCTTCTAATTAAATTTGTTAAATCCGAAAGGTCCGCTAATCAACATCAAGTAAGAAAGTACAGTATACTGCATACGCCAAGCAATGAGATACACGCCATCGTGACAGGATTTAATTTTTCAACATAAATTTATGTCAAAATATCAATATATCAACATAAATTATGCCATCATCAGGAATGATGGTGACATAATTTATGTCGAAACATTGAATCCTGTCACTATGGCATGTATCTCATTGCTCGGAGTATGCATTATACTTAATTAAATTTGTTTTAAAGCATCATTACCTTTATGAAAATATCAGTTTACTTGCCTGGA
Source organism: Nesometra sesokonis (assembly GCA_025631205.1). NCBI lineage: Eukaryota > Metazoa > Echinodermata > Crinoidea > Comatulida > Antedonidae > Nesometra > Nesometra sesokonis. The sequence goes on from JAOTQE010034042.1 coordinate 5,914, forward strand.
AATATTATATTAATGCAACATCCCTACGGTAAATAATGGAATAATTCATAGTAAACTGTTATGGGGTTATTTGTTTATATGAAATAACTTTTCCAGTTTAAGTCCAAAAACATTTCTACTAGTTAAACAATTAAATTGAAAAATCATCACAGTGAGATTTTCCCATTATAAAGAATAGGGACAATGAGCCTCCTCGCTTGAGCCCTTCTCATCCACCCCTAGACTACCAGACATACTTACCTATAAAATAAAATTGGCTTAATGTTATTTGATGAAATTTTCAATAACTGAAAGCCTGATAAAACTCCATTGGCTTCCTGTTGTACAGAGAATTAAATTCAAGATTCTTCTTATCACTTTCAAAGCTTTGCATTACTCTTCTCCGAAATTCATCTCTGATCTTATCCATTTATATTCTCCATCTAAAATGTCACTTCTTCCTCATTCTGTCCGTCCCTCAACACAATTCTATGGTAGCCGGTCTTTCATTTGTGCCGCTGTTGCTTTATGGAATGACCTACCAACTGACATCCGACAGGCAAGCTCCATTACCACCTTTAAACAGCTTTTAAAAACTCACATTTTTAATTTACATTTTTTACGTTTTTCTGATTTTTTATTTTTATTGTAAAGCGCATTGAGGCTTGCAGAATGCGCTCTATCAAGCACTAATTATTATAAATGCTCTTTCTAAAGATACCTTTTACTTTTATAATGCAAAGTAACTACTGTGCAGTAGGCCTATTGTACCTGAATAATCTAGAACAGACATGTCTACAGCCTTCACTCTTACTGTAGACTTTCCGTAAGGTACACATGTAGCAACAAGAGTAGTATTTAATAACATAAAAAAATTCATTAAAAAAATTTAAAAAAAGTTATACATAATTAAAAATGAAACTTTGACCTCATGACACTTGACCAACAACAAAATAAAATCTTAATTTTACAACTTAACATTATAAGAAAATATTTTTTTCGCTCTTTTGGCTGAACACGCAACAATTTTATAAAAGGAAGTTTATCCTACAGTATTGTGAAAAGATTTTTAAAGAAGGTTTTTTCCAAAAAAGATAAAGGACACAAGAGAGAATTTGAAAGGCATCCTTTTTAATTCGATGACACTGTCGACGATTATCTATTATTATTTAGACACACATTTAGGCCACTTGTCTTTCCAGCACTGATGACTTTGTCTTAACTCTGCAAGATCTGACATATCCATACTTGTCTTTAAATACTTTCAACACTACAGGTATACTCCAATGACTTCTTAGAACTGCTCAGTCTACTAATAGAACCACATCACCAACTTCAACATTCTTTCGTTGGCGCTGCCACTTCGATCTGGCCTAAAGCATCACACGATTTGGGTCACACCGTGAGCCAAAAACATCAACCAAGTGTTGCACATGTCTCCAGCGCTTACGAGAATATTCTTCTGTACTCTAAAATACTCCAGGTGAACACAACACTCTTCCTTTAGGATTTATCAGCATATTGGGAGTCAAGGGGAACCTGTCTCGTGGATCTGAAGATATAGTAAATGGTCGACTGTTGAGAATGTTTTCAGTTTTACAGAAAACTGTAGTAACCTATTCATCATCAAGCCTCCGCACTTCATTTTGCATCACACCATAGATGATTATTCTTACAATACGGATCATCCTTTCCCACAATCCACCGACGTAGGATGCCTGTAGTTGATTAAAACCACTAAATTACTTAATACATCTTTCATCTTGGATTGGTCAGTATTCTTAACCATCACTTCAGCTCCTTTTCTGCACCAACCAGGTTGGTACCATTATCGTATCTTATAGTTGTCACAGGTCCTCTTGTAGACATGAATATTTTAATCAAATTAATGCGGAAGTTTGTATCTAGACTGTTTGCCACTTCGAGGTGTACTGCATGAGAGACCATACAAGTAAAAATAACTCCGTATCTTTTAACTTCTGACCTTCCTCTTTTTACCATAAAGGGTCCGAAATAATCCATATCGACACGTTCAAATGGAGGACCATCTGCTTGAATTCTACTACTTGCCAGGTCAGCCATCACTTGTTTTTGTGGCTTAGCTTGATAACGTCTGCAGGTCACACATTCTCTGGTAACTTTCTTCGCCAACTGAGTCGCACCAAACAACCAGTATTCTCTTAATTTGGACACCATGGTATTCCTTCCCAAGTGACAAACATTTCTGTGCGTATCTCCGACTATTAAATCTTCCAAAGTTCAATCTTTTGGAAGGAACACTGGATATTTCACATCATAGGGTATATCAGCATTGTTGATTCTACCACCAACACGTAATAATCCTTCTTCACCAACAATCTTGTTATATTTGAACAGACTACTTCTACTAACAGGCTTTCCTGCACTTACTTTCCGAATTTCTTTCACAAATGTTTTCATCTGAACTCTCTTCAACATCAATACCTATACCTTCGTTAATTGATCAACTGTTAACTGACTTCTGCTTTCATCCGAACTCATGTCCAATCTTCTCATCCTTTTCCAAGTGAATGACCTTGATATCACCATATATGTTTCTTCTTATTCCAAACCCACTGCAGCACAATTTGTTTTTATCTCACAATCTTCTACGTCCATATCTATCACTTCCACAGGACGTTTGATCCACTGAACTATATACAATCTACTAAGTTCAGTTTTCTTTATACCTCTTGAAACAAGTTCCGAATGGTTTTCCTTTGTCCTTACACGATGACATTGAAGCACATCAGTGGCTTCTTTAATCATCTCCACACGATTAGCCACAAATGTCAAATATCTGGCCTGCCTATTAGTAATACCTTAGCACAGCTGTGCCGTCCGTCCATTACGTGGTTTTGTGCAGTTTCTAAATCCAACTGTTTTATTACAAGGTGCATCATCTTGGCATTCAATGCTGCTGCTGCTAATTCCAATCTGGGAATTGTAATCATCTTCAAGTGTACCACCCTAGCTTTTGAAAACACCAATGGCATATATACTTTTACACAGTAATTCTATAACCCAGCTGGCATCACTGAAACTATGTAACTCTCTTACGACAACTCTTCAAAATTCAGTTGGTACATAACACCTATTAATTTTAACTTCTCCAATGTCCAATATTTTGTGTCCACTGATTCTATTTTTCAGGTATTGGCTTATCTGGTACATCACCCAAACCAAAGTTACGTCTACGCATAGCCTGTAAAATTATCTTAGCTGGTATGATTAATAGTGACATGAACCCCAAAGGGTCATATAGCACTTACAACTGATAACATAACACGTCTTGTTACTTTTTTCTCCATTAAAGCCAGCTAAACTGGAACTCATCCACTTCGAGACTCCATAAAATACCAAAAGTTCTCTCAGTGAGCAATTTTGAATCTTCTAAATCCAAGTCTCTTAAATCTTTGTTCTGTCTTGTTGCGGAATATCCTGCAACACTTCTCTACGATTACTCGACCACTTCGTCAGATTGAAACCACTTGTCTTTACAAGCCGCTTCTTCTACAGTTTTTACTGATTTCAAGCCGTCGTCCATGTAAAAGTCTCTACTGATAGTTTCTACTGCCTTGGCACTTGCATTGGCTATGTTATCTTGCTCTGTCCTTCGTAAGGTATAATTGGCACATGGCGTGAAAGATACAACACCAAACAGATGGGCTGTCATTCTATAGATTTTAGGCGGTTTACTGCAATCTCCTTTTGACCACCATAGAAACCACAAGAGGTCTCTCTGTACTTCTGGTACCTTTACTTGATAGAGCATGGTTTCTATGTCTCCTAAAAAAGCCACTGGGCGCTGGCGAAATCACATTAACACGTCACATTTTTAAGAAGATTCGGTCCTGGCAAGAATACACTACTTCATTTAGTGATTTCCCCATATGCTTCGTCGCACAATCGAATACGACTCCAATTGTCTTCTTTTGAGGGTAGTATATCCCATGGTGAGGGATATTTCAGACTTTCGAGGCTACCTTGTGTCCCAGTTCTTACTTCACAAGGAGCATATGCTGCTGGTGTATTGTTTCCAATCAAAATGTCTATGTTTGCATCAATTTTCTTCCATTGCTAATTTGTACTGGTAGATTAGGCTTGGTGTACTGTGTGGGCAACTCTATTTCTGTTTTTTCTCCATCAACAACACTGTAAAAAATAATTGTACATTTACACCATTCTTTTGTGTAAATCGATTTCCCTTTCTGGCGTAAATTGTCTTTTCCTTGATTTATGGTGTAGATTTTCAAGTTTAACTGGAACCCTCACTGGGAAATTTGAACATTC
>JAOTQE010034053.1:0-10203 GCA_025631205.1 Nesometra sesokonis
TTATCAATAAGCAGAAGTTAAAATGCAATGGCTAATTTTTTTTCCCAGTTTTAACAGGACCACATCTTAGTTGACACCGTTGGCTATCGGATGACCGCGGATCAGCTAACTAGTCCGCAGGACGAGTTCAATATCTAGTTTCAAATTCAAATCCTTACATTGCATCAATACATAAATGTTAAGGTTTGTTTGTACTGTGTCAATCTTATCAACACCAAAAATGCTTGGATGAAGGAACCACTTCAGGCCTTTCTATCTCCCTTTAGCATGTTTGGTAGCCTATGTTATCAAAATCTGTGTCCAAGCATCTCAACACTTCACTCTGTCCTGGGGCAGATTTTTGGGGGCGCATCTGGTGCGCGCACACTATTATCACCAAACTGTAGTTGCTCCCCCTTATATTAGGTGCGTAGATGTAACAAAGTCCAGTTGGACAGTTTTCAATATTGAAAAGTGTCATGTAGAATTCTTGTATGGCACGCCATATGTGCCTTCTATGTTATTTCAACGATTTCACATATTTTAATCATGACTTAACCCAATCACTGATGGTTTTACAAGTAACGTGAGTTATACTCTTATGTATGAATGTAGTTTGGAAAACGGATAATTGCAATTTGGGTGATACCCCCAGGGTTACATGGTCTATTACCCCTTAATGGGGTGGAGGAGGGGTAACGTTAATAGTTTTAAACTTATTTTTATACAGTATATAGGATACCCCTAGTTCTTTGGGTAAATGTAACTTGGGTTTTTTTCCCCATAGGGTTAACTAATGGAAATCCCGAATGTTAAATACAACTCCCCTTAGGGTCAGTTTGTCAGTTCCTTCTCTGATCATGTTTTCATTACGTTTAATATATTACATAGTATATATACTATTTTTAGCTAGTCCAATTGGTTTGTAATTTAGCAGGAAGTTTTTTAGTATTTCTGTTGACCATTCCAGTGGTTAGTGGTCAGTTATTCGGTCAGGGCTTGATGCAGACTTTTGGAAAAGAGGAGTCGGTAGAGAGGGGTCCGGTGATATGCTCCGCCGGAAAAGTTTGGCCTTTAAATGTCCAGAAATGGCCTCATGGGCGTGTTAAGTGATCAAATCTTGTCTTGGGATTGCTAAATATATTCGTTTTATAGTCAATGTTAATAATATTGATATATTTTACTTTCCGAACGTGTGTCCCCCCTCCCTTAAATTCGTCCATGCCTGTTTGTTGTTTAGTTTGATAAGGACACATCTTAAGACTCAAGAGTTCCGCTCGTATTAAAGTACATACGAGTGAGTCATTGTATATAGGCCAATAGTGGGACGTATTGTTATAAATTCTACGGAGATTATAAACTTCCCAACAGTAAATTGTTCAGTACAACAAGTGCTTAGCGGGAAGCATCATGTCGTGGCGCGCATGATGGCTTAAACGTTGTCAGTATCAATTATGAATTGGTTTATGTAATGTCTCGATTGTAAGTGAAATATAGGACGCTGGGGATATACTCACTAGGTATAATTTCAACAAATATGATAAAGAATGACATAACAATGATCACTAATACAACCACTGTTTTCCTCCAAGTTTGGAGGCATTCGGAAGGCAACTATGAACCCGAACAATCAGAATACTGTACTTCGCTCCGTGAAAGTTCAACTGAATAACGTGCGAGCTGATTTGAAATACGTATTATTGAAATAGAGAAAAATGTAAACCGTCTGTAAAATATATTATCTTGTTAACGTTAATTTATACATGCAGTGAATATTAACACTCCAGTATCAGGGATCATGAGCATTTTGAGAGACAACACAATGAATATCATGAGGATAAGAGAGCTGTCAAGCACTTTGTATAAGATCCGAAGAAACTGACGAGTTCATAGTGCTACTAGGCTACTGCAAACAAAATATCCTCTTTAGCCATAAAAAACAAATGAAAACCGCATGATGATGATGATGATGATGATGATGATGATGATGACGATGACGATGATGATGATGATAACAATGTCAACGACGACGACGGTGATTATGATGATGATGATGATGATGATGATGAAGACGACGACGACGACGACGACGATGATGATGATGATGATGATGATGATAACAATGGCAACCACGACGACGGCGATTATGATGATGTTGATGACAATGGCAACGACGACGACGGTGATTATGATGATGATGATGATGATGATGATATGATGATGAAGATGATGATAACGATGATGTTAAATGTGAACCAAATGTTGGGTCTTTCATTTTTCGCATGATGATGATGATGATGATGATGATGACGATGATAAAAATGTCAACGACGACGACGGTGATTATGATGATGATGATGATGATGATAAAGACGACGACGACGACGACGATGATGATGATGATGATGATGATGATGATAACAATGGCAACCACGACGACGGCGATTATGATGATGATGATGATGAAGATGATGATAACGATGATGTTAAATGTGAACCAAATGTTGGGTCTTTCATTTTTCTTTTGTTTTAATTAACTTTTGAAAATATTTATTTAAATTCACTATTATAAAATTAACATTATTGTAAATCTAATGGGCATATAGATTAGGGAGGTGTAGACCTAAACTCCATGTGTATGTGGTAATGCTGTTAGAGATAGGATTCATGGTATTTATTGGAAGATGGCCCAATGAGAGTGGTTCATACGAGTGATTGTCACGGGGTAGGAGCGGTTGGCACATAAGGTTGCAGTTGAAGACCCAATTTTCAGGTCGGTCAGGAATACGAGACCCACGCCTGCTACTTGTTTTGTGTCCAAGACGAGGTACTTCCTACACCATGGTAAGATGCTGATTTCTAGGAAAGGGGGCGGTAGAGAGTCAATGCTTTAGGTGTCCGGGGGCTTGCTCCCCAGGAAATATTGGTCTTTAGATGTCCGGAAATGGCTTCAGATCGTCTTAAGGAATCAGGTCTTGACTTATAAGTGCTGAATATTTTTCGTTTTATAGATAATGCTAATGATATTGATTTATTTTACTATCCGATGGGGAAGGGGTTGGCGGAGGCGGTCCGGCCCACCTCTAAGTTCACCCCTGTACACTTTGGTTCATTAATGAGCTGGGCAATGATGACGGCAATGACGACAAAGATTTTATGTTATTAAATGCTATAAGTGGACGAAATTCAACTTGAGGATGTTTACAATAATTTGTTTTGGTATAACTAAAATACAGTTTTTGGTAATTTCTATTAAATTAAAAAAGCAAGTGAAATATAAGTTATAATTGCTATTTAACATGCAACTTTCAATAAGTCAAATGTTGATGGCAAAGGGCAATAGAAGTATTCAGTTATACTTATTAACAAGCTAGAACACCTGTTACCAATACATGTTATCATGTTATCCTCCCAATATATATAATATTACATTCAAAGATAACTACTAATAGGCCTAGATCACATGTATTCGCATGGTCTAGACAAAGACTATAGTGTTATGTGTCCTGGGAATGCGGATGAACTATCCACCGAGATTGTCGGCTCATGCAATGCTGAACAAAATCAAATCATTTAAATATACACTGCAGAAACCATGGCCGAAACCAGACATCTTCAAGTACCAAGGCAATGTTAAAACTTTTTCAATTACCCACGAGCCGCGAAGCGGCAAAGGGGTTGTTTGGAGGGGGAACACCCTAAATGCAACGAAACACGAACATTTGATTTATTTTTTAAAGAAAAACTACCGGGGTAGCTTCCCCGGCGCCCCATAGCTGGTTACGACCATGAGAACAGCGTTTAGAGTGTATGCATAAACATAGATATCAAGTATAATGTTGTTCTAATTTTGAAACACGTTTAATTCTAAACACGTTTAACATGTTTAACTTTAAATACTTGAAAATAAAATACGTTAAAACTGTAACTCATAAGATAACTAAAATAACATTACATCTAAAAATGTAAAAAAAAAACATTTTTAAAATATGTAAGTGTTAAGATTAGGTCACGGTGGAGCACTGACTTTTGTTAGCCTACGATTTTCACAGTGGGGTAAAATGGGAGGGTATTTAGGGCACCCTCAGTGAAAATGAGCACTCCCTTAAGAGGAAAATACGCTTAATGTTTAGAGGAAAATAAAATAAAGTCAAGCATTTAGGCCTAACGTTTTTTTAAATTTTATTTCTTGTCAAAACCTGATCGGGGTTGAGTGCCCGCTTTAACAATTCCTGGATACTCCCCTGAATTTTCTCTTTTTCTAAATCAAACCTTTTCCCACCATCTATCCACGTTTGCTTCTAAAGATGTACGAGTAATTAAACACTAAATCCAAAAAGAACATGAATAAAGACAGTTAAATTATCGACCAAACACTAAACATGTTGTATGTAGTATCAAATAATTTCATAAGTCTTGTAAGAAACAAAACAAATATCCTATACAGGTCTATATGTAGGCTAATGTACGTTTCGGCCAGTAGACTTCATCATTGTTGTATATGGCTTTAAAAAAAAGCATTTGTGAACCTGAGAACCGAAAAGAAAACGTGACCGGACTTGCACCCAGAACCTTGGAAATAAAACTGACTAAACCAACACGTTTTTTTTTTTTTGCTCGTCTTGTTTTAAGTTGTGGTGGACATACTGTGGATTGGAGTTTAAACAAAATTCTTGACACATCCAACCACCAATTTCCTATCCACTTACATAACTACGTCATGCTTTCTAAACCAAGTAGGCCTATCATTAGGCCTATGCAGTGGCGGCGCCAGGAATTCCCCGACGGCAGGGCAATGGCCCAGAAAGGGAGTTACTTGCCGTATTTTTGCTTGCCTTTTAGGCCGTTTGATATGTTGGGGGCTCGACTGGACCTAATTAGCCACCGACAAAATCCTCAATTTCTCCCCGACTGGGAAGGGGGGGGGGAGGGTCCCACGTAACGTCACCACTGGGCCTATGAGGCTTAGGAAACGGCACTGTGGCAATGCTGGTTTGTCATTGGAAAATGGTGTCCGGCCAGGTTTGAACAAGGATATCAGGAGTGCAAGGCAAATATTTAAACCACCAAGCTACAATTCCACTCCATATATCATTAAGGTAACAGCTTTACAGAGTGACGCGCTGTTTTTTTTTCTTTATAGTAAAATACATTTTACCCCCGGTGTAGGTCACTCTCTCCACACCCATGTCAAACAAGTTTCAGAAAATGAGCAATCCGATCACTTTATACCTGCGGCAGTGTCGGGTAATATGATACAGGGCGAGGCTCTCTACTAAAAGGAAAACACATGGCTCTAAACATTAAGCCGGTGACGCTCAATACGGGGCATCGTTATGCTGTATCCCCCGATGGATGGCTCTTTTAAACTCGACGGATGGCTCTGTAACTCGATTGAGTTATGTCCGCTCTGGCGTGTCATGTCCTCCGCCCCAATTTGAACGCCGCCTCTGTTTTACACTAGAGTAGTAAGAGAATAGGAAAACCACCAACGACTCGGAAACCACTACTACGTGTTTCTATTATTACCTAGCCGCAAACAAGGGTAATGAATGTCAAAATAATCAAATTACAGACATTATACCACAAACACGGACGCTATTATTTAAAGGTTCACTGACCAATTACAAACAATAAAACAATAGTATCAAAAATCATTATAAAGTGAATAATCGGATGTAGGCTACTATTGAAATAATACAATAACCAAAATCATTGTAAATGTATAATTTCCGACATTTTTGCATCAAAACAAGGCAGAAAAAAGTATTGATTTTGAATGAGGGTGCCGACGTTTCTCGAACCCCAGTGGGGTCACGATTACGGATTTCACTTTGACAAAAGAGGGGTTATTTGCCCATTTTGCGTCTTTCGTACATTTTTAATGATACGCCTGGCCGGTATGTACGTCTATTAATTATTTTTGGGGTCGATCAAAGAGGTGGTGGGGCAACTACGATTTGGCGATAAAAATTGGAGAACCCGATTCTCCCTTAAATCCGCCCCTGAGGAGTGTTAGGTTGACTGTGTACGTCCGCGGCTGAGCGCAATCCAGTCATGATAATTACGATCTCTCATAAATGCAATCATTGAGATAAATAGAATGTACGTCAAGTTTTCATTTTTTTCTCCATGTTTCAATCCACAATGAAACACAAGTCCACGTTGAAAATCCATGGAGGTTTTTTTTATACCTCCATGGAAAATCAGTCCATTTTCGGACAAGATCAAGTCGGCAATTTCAGTCTAAACTATGCTTAACGTTGCTTATGATCGTCGCAAATTGAGCCAAAGGTATCTACTGCGGTCTTTAATTGGAGGGGTTGGAGAACCTACATTAGTCATTTTCTAAAAATACCATCATCCAGATTACCTCATCGCATTTTAGACAGGGCGCAGGTCTTCGTATGGCGCAACCAATGTGCCTATGGAGTTTCAAGGCCATTACTAAGTACAATTCCCATTGAGTTTGTGTTCAATCATAGGCATCATACCATGTGTCACATTCATTGGTATCCTTTTAAATTCTTCATTTAGTTGAATTTAGAGCGCTCCCTAATTTCGGCAAAGTAGATGCTCCCGTAATGTGCGCCCCTTCCAAATATTCATCAAAAATAAAATAAGGTTAATTAAGTGCCGGGAAAGTATAAAGAAAAATAGTTGCAAAAAAAACCCCCGCAAAACATGACATTTATACAGTTTTTTTTTTGGTCAAATTTAAAACCGAGAACACGCCCTCTACGGCCGAAAATAGTACGCCTCCACCCCTCCTCTCCCCTTTTAGCCAATGAATCGACTTATGATGCATCGAATGATTAAAGACAACAAACATTTCAGGGGCGGATTTGAGGCCCCACCCCTCCCCCTTTCGCAAAGAAAAATATATAGATATTATTTTTATTGTCTATAAAACGAAAATATTCATCTAGAATTGATCCCTTAACACGCCCTGAGGCCATTTCAGGACATCCAAAGTCCAAAATTTTCCTGGGGGCATGCCCGTACCCCTAGAACTTTGACTCTCAACCGCCCCCTCCTTTTCCAAAGTCTGCATCCGAGCCTGATTTTTAATAGATTAGAAACTGAATTTAAGGAGACCAGAGACGGTGTGCAGAAATGAATTAAAAATAGCCTTACAAGCAAGGCTGATATTTAACATCCTATTGACAGAGTTATGAGACTAAGACATGTAGTGTTATTTGTTAGATCGAAATCTTTGTTCGAACTTCCGCGAAATCATGACGCGTGCATATGGCTCAGGTAATCTTGCTATCTAATGGGGAGCCCTCCACCCCCCCACTTGTTTGTCTTGGCACAATATAATTTGCAGCCGAAAAAAACTCCTACTTTTTGCACAGGGGGCCTCTAAGTGCACTAGAGAACTGAACCCACGGTTACTCACTGGCATCCGTTTTATGTTAAAAGCTTGTCCAACTTTGCATCGGGCCTTCCCTTTATAGCTGAGCCGGATTTTCCCCTGTATGGGACCCACCCCGCCTCTTATATATCGATTAGTATTCACGATTTACAAACGGGTAGGCCTATTTATGTCGGGCTGTCCACGGTGTTGGCCTACATTCTTAACATTATTATTATCGTTTTTGGTGTGGCATGGTATGGTCAATCTATCAGCACTATTAATGACAATTTGCGTTCAGCTCGGCCTCATCAAATACGGTACATTTTTACTGCTTTGTTCGACGCATTTAATTGGTTTGTCCTTAAAAACCTTTCAAATGCAAGTTTTGGACTTGGGGCGATTAAACCTAATCGGCAGTAATAATAATCTAACAACATGCCATTTGTTCTACTACTGTATTACCATGAAAGCGAAGGCAAATGCAGAGACTGCGGAGACAGGCCGACTAACAGACGAGGCGACAGCTATAGACTAAGCCTATACAGTTATTTACCGTAGCAGTAACACCATGGAGAAAAGAAAATAGGTTCTCCATGGTAACACCGAAAATTATTAAAACAAATCTAATTAGGGTGGTACTGTGTGCCCTATTCGACCAGGAGATTCAAAATCTTAATTAGAAAACATTCAAGTCAAGATCATAGTAATCCATTGTTCTAGGCCTATTGCCAAGACAATTAACACAAATACCGAGCCTGTTGAGGACTGGCTAAAAAACATAAACAGGCAATTGTAACTTACAATGGCAATGTAAGATGAGTAAATCTACGATAAGGTGGTACATCGTACCTACAACAACACTGGGTGGGCTCATTATATTTTTAGGAAGCATCCCCTTTAAAAAATTTAATTCAATATAACGAAATAATTCAAGACAATATATTAATCAATCAGTAACAGCAATTGACTGAAATAATGATCATTATAATTTATCAGATTTTAAGTTTGATGCCAAGGCATTTGTTATAGTTCCACGTTGTATAATATATAGCTACACCTACCCTGGACTGCTCCATAAGTATATGGCCACGGTTCGGCTGCGCATATAGCAAACAGACACGTAAACAAAATCAAAGACTGCATCGTTTATAGTAAATATCACAGAACTTCGACAGATATAAAAGTTATTCCTTTGGTGAAAAAAATCAAATAGAAGGCAGGTAATGAGTTGGTGTACTTCTGCTGAGTACACCCAGTGCCTGGATATCACGTTACAGAAGGTCCGCTCTAGAGGGCTTCTGCACGGCAACTGAAAACTTTTGGTTGCGTAGACCAATCGCCTGCATAAGTGGGCGGGAAGATCCTAAGTTATTGGACCGCTGTGTAAAATAACACCTGTTTGTTTGAAACTCAGGAACTATATTTTGCAATTTAAAATATTAAAATATATAATACTAACTGATTTTAAATCCAGATAAAAGTTGAACTTTTAATTGAGTTCCTTTTTGCGACAATCTTATACGACTATAGAATAACTTTGAGGTGTTGTTAATCACATGACATTTTGCTGAAACCCAGTGGCAACCGAGAAGAACAATATAGACACTCAATCAATATATTATTAATAATTAACACGGTATTTTCTAGAATATCCTGCTTGATTAAACTTCAGCCAAATATAATATTAGACATCGTAAGGGCCTAGGCGGATCCAGTGGAGCTCGAAAGAGGGGTCCGATTCCAATTTGGACAAGCACAATATGTAACATTTTAACAGCAAACTGCTGACAATAGGCGTGGGTCCAGGGAGGGCCAGGGAAATTTTTACTCTAAAGATACTTTCTGGTGAATTTTAAAGGCTCAAAGTGTGCAAAAAATAATATTCTAATAATATTGGGCTGGGCCACTAACACGTCAATTATGGTTTAGCTCGCCGGTTCTTAGAAAACAAAAGTTAAAAAACTGAATTTGTAGTGTTGATAAAGATTTGTTTTAAGAAGGTTAATGCTGGGTTAAAATAACGTATTAATTGGCTAAGTTAGTAAACACTTTAGGGAATATGTTTGTTTAATAAAGCAATATCAGCGGTAACAGGCCCGTAACCAGGTACTCCTAAAGGGGTTCGCCTAAGGGCCCTGGTGGGGTAAAGGGGAAACGCCCCTCTGAGGGCCGGGGACGGAGCCTATCTGCACTCTAATACTGCTTATTTGGCATATTAGTTATATAACTGATATGGATGATGATTTTAGAAAAGTGTGAGTGCAGTAATACTAATACAGATGCAAAAATAGAAAAAGGGGTTCAATATTAGTAGGGTGGGGTTCGTTTTCCAAAGGGGGGTTCGCTGATAAAGGAAGGTTCGTACGAAATATTATAATCCGTTTTCATTGTACATTGATTCCAGTGGTGTATCCGGGGGGGGGGGGATCGGAGGTAAAAAGATAAAATTGGTGTACAATATGAATATTGATGCCTCGGGCACCCGCTTCAGAGGAAATAGACAACCCCATCTCACTCCATGTAAGGAAAAAAACCATGTTAGAGAAAACATAATAAAAAGTCAGACGGTTTTTTTTATAAAAATCCGAGGAGATCTTGAGCACCACACCTCCTCCCTTCTGAATACACCCATAAATGCACAATACCTTACAACGGGGTGGGCGCCGCTATGCCCATGGTCCTGATGTATGCCAATCGAGACCATCTTTATTGAAGTTAAGGTGAAAATATTGTAAACGAGAAGGAGCAATTGAGAAAAGTTAGATTTCACAGTTGGTCCTCACTATGTATTTTTAGACGCGGAAAGCGTCTCTATAAACAGCTTTTCAAAAAATGTCTGTCTGTCTGTCTGTCTGTCTGTCTGT
>JAOTQE010034064.1:0-10203 GCA_025631205.1 Nesometra sesokonis
AGTGAAAAAATATCAGTTAAAAGTTACCAAACCGGGTGTCGGTGGCATCCACCCATCTCCTCCTTCCACTAAATTTTGTTTTAGAAAAATAGTATAGACCTAACCAATTTTAGTCTGAGAGTGCAGATGTGCATTGTGGTGTGGGGTCAAAATTATCAAGCAACCTATACCGTAGCCCCAATGGTGGTCTTGCGATTGGTAATTGGCGGGTTAAGTCTATATTTTGACTTTGACAAGTAAAAAATGACTTGCAAATAACAGGTTTGATTAACTGGGAGTCCTTACACAGCCGTTGTGCATTTATTTTTATTAGCCTGTTCTTATTTTTACAAAAAAGCGGGTCACTTTTAGTGGGGCCTGTTAAGCCCATTACTTAAATCAACCCTTGGTATTGTACTGTATTGTAGGCCCCTAGTAGTTTTTGTGTACATCTTTGCGAGCTAGAATCGTTCATCTCAATTTATGTTAAGGAACTCTAAAGCATTTCAAGTGAATATGAAAGGAAAAGCAATCATTTAAAAATAATACAATTAGTAAAAAAAAAAAAAAAAAAAAAAATCCGGATTTTCGCAGAAGTGATGCGGGCGGGGGTGATAAACTAATCATTTTTTTTATGGGGCCTAAAATATACTGAATACTAATGTTTCATTCTTTATTAGAACATTTCAAGAATTCTTGAGGAGTTTTGGTGCTCATATTCTAGTTAAGATTAATCGGTGAATCTTTTAATATTGTTTGGTTAAATTGGTCAAAGCTGTTTATTTTGCAATTGGTGTTTTTATACATAGTCCCTCACACAATAGGGTTGTGCCTTAATGTAGTACTGCAATACCATGGAATTAGTATATTATGCAAAATTAACAATTTGTTTTGTCTGGCACACCCATTAATGCATTTTATTACTTCCTCTTTATGATGTCATTAAGTAATCGTTCTGTTTATATCGTACAAAACATCTACTGCCTCATATTGAGAATTTCATCAACAACTCGTGTTTGTAGAACGTGTGAAACAATTTAGTCACAAGATTGGTTAGAATAAGAAAACATGCTAGTTATTCAACTACTGGACTACCATTTCACAGAGTAGTCATGTCACTTCTGACTTTACTGCCATTCCTCTGAGCAGTCATGTAACTTCTGATTTAACTGCCATTCCACTAAGCAGTCATGTAACTTCTGATGTAGCTGCCATTCTACTAAGCAGTCATGTAACTTCTGATTTAACTGCCATTCCTCCGAGCAGTCACTTCTGATTTAATTGCCATTCAATTAAGTAGTCATGTAACTTCTGACTTCACTGTCATTCTACTAAGCAGTCATGTAACTTCTGATTTAACTGTCATTTCCTCTGAGCAGTCATGTAACTTCTGACTTCATTTTACTGAGCAGCTGTCATTCCACTGAGGAGTTGTATAACTTCTTGATTAGTTTTCCATTGTTTTATAGCTTTTAATTGTGTTGAATTCTCCATTCCAAAGTTTATTGTATCATAGAGTATACCATATCTTTATGTTTTTGTCTGGGCTAGATGTTATTGGCATTGTTTGATTTATCAGGCTAATTTCTATATTCTGCAGAATGATTTCTCATTAAAAAAAAAATAGGTTTTTTTTGTTCATACTTTAATAAGTGTTGAATTTCCCATTCTTTACTCTGTTTTCTTTAAGTTCCCCCTTAAATACCTTATTGTATAAAAATATTTTCTTCCTTTGTAACAAAATTTCATTGTCATTGTTTGGTTTATCTTAAGGTCACTAAACTTTGGATTATAGCTTACAGTATCTATCCTTTTTCAAAAAAATATATCTAAACATGTGGTGACAACAAAATTATTTAAAATTTATTTTAGTATTAACTTGAAAAGTAAGAAACTAGAGAATATGTAGATAATTACATTACTCTATGTTTTTACAGTGGTGATTCTTTAATATTTTTATAAGATGAAATGGTAAAAAAAAATAATAGGGTCTAATATTTGAACACAATTCGTAGTCTACTCATTTTTTATCACATGTTTTTTAACATATTTTATAATCAAGTTGTTTCGAAAATTAAATTTTGATCATTTGTCAAGTGACAGTACATTTTAAACTTCAAACACGGTTTACGATTCTGATGTTGTCATATTCTATTACCTGTAAAATTGATTCCTTTGACGAGTGATGGGTTGTGCTCGTCAGTTGTACATAATACACATCTCAAGCTGTGAGATTGTGTTTCAGTCAACGCCCAGTGTCTATTCCAATGAATATGAGATGAGGAATGTAATTAATACCGTAAAATCATTATCGTTCAGCTTCATCTTCAACATGTTCATCTATGGTGTTGTCAGGATTAAAGTCTTAAGTTGCACTGCTTGATGGAAGTTGTTAATTTCTTCAGATTTCTAATTATTTATGTAGATTGATACGAACCATTTCCAGATGACTCATCAGGATTCTGCAGGTGGGAGTCAACCATTTAAAGGCAACAACATGTCCATGTTGATGCTAGCCCATTGTTTTCTCCCATGCTACAAGTGGGCGATGTACAATGATGTTGACGTCAGTTCTCTGAGGTCATGTTACATAACAAAACTGAAATAAGATCAAAGCACGGCGTGGATAATTATACTTATTATTATTACTGTCATTATAGTCATCAACATCATCATCAGTGCATTTGTCGTAATTGTTATCAATATTTGCATCACTTTAATTGGCATTGTCAGCATCATCATTTAAAATCATCCTTGTGGCTATCTGTCGTTTCTATGTACATCCTATTTATCATCATTGTCATCGTCATCATCAAAATTCAGAAGGCAAACAAAGTTCAGAATCCCAGATGAGGATTTATTCTTTTTACTTTTTCCCTACTATTTTATAGTATATGTCCAAAAATAAATTGCTTGAAATGTTCACATCCTAATACCACCCAATAAAGTTGCCAATTTTACTGCTTTATTGTCTGTGTTAATTATTAATTGTCCATCATAGTAAAACATCAAATATAGGCCTAGATGAGTTCCTTGCATTAATTAATGTATTTGTCATTTACAATATGTAGGTACAGTAAATCAATGAAATAGTTGCCATCTTTTTTATAATCTGTCACCTGTTCTTCTCTTAATAATATTGTATTTCCACACACTCAATTTTTTGTAATAATTTGACATAACAACCAAAAGGTATGGTCAATTTAAATAGCATAATGAATACTTTCAACACCATTCATTATCTTAATTGGATTGATTATTACATTTATCATGTCAGCATAGTGATTGTCACCATAACATACTTTTTTTTTCTGTGTGTTCGTTATTTTGCATTTCAAATAGACACAAAGCTCACACACAAATAAATTGTTCACAATCATTTTTATTCAGTAGATGAAACTCAAACACATTATAAAAAATCTTAATTACTAGTGTTATGCATGTTTGCAATGGCTTATCCAGGGGGTTCTTTGGGTGCCAAGCATCAAATCCAGAGCTAGAACATAATATTAAGTATACAAAATATGAAGGTTGGGACCTCAAACACCACTTTTATGGGAAATTAACATCTCCTCTTCTTCAAAAGAAAAGAACTATAATGTTAGAGGAAAATAACTAGAGTATAAATAAAGTAAAATGTTCCAGCATAAAACATGTAATACTGTATACGTGAAATAACATTTTTTTTTTGCTTATCAAAATCTGATCATTTCTGTATATGCTGCTGTTTTTGTCTATTGTCGAAGTCCAGCGAATGAAAGTGAATTGTCACAAACCACTGTTTTTGTAAATCACTGATTTTGCAATTTGTGACGTATAATTCTGATTTATGCTACTTAACTCTTCCAAAACTGATTTTCAAATCAGATTTTCAGTCATGAGGTCAAGAGTTTTGTTGTGTTCTTGGGCAAGACACTTTATCCACCTCTCTCCATCCAGGAGTATAAGTGGTTAACTATGGGGTACAAATGTCATGCGCTGATTACAACCATGGAATTGTAGAATAAGTTCCATTTAGGCATTTGTTTCAATGACTGGGTTTAATGTGAAGTGCTTAGACACCCTATTTTTGTCATTATTAAATGTTTATATTATGCATCATATATCTTTTCAAGTTTAATACAAAAAGTAACATCTTGAACTCAACACTTTCATTTTTTTCTTCCTCAGGGAAAGTATTACTAACAGTCAAGGGAAATTAGAGTCAATTAAGGTCCGCCAGGTTGATACTAAATCTACTATTAGTTCTAGACAGGTAAGACTGGTTGCTTAAAATAATAGTTACAAAAATTACGGATAACAATATAAACAAAACAGATATATTACACTTTCAATATATTATAACCTCATGGTGTGTCACGATTATTTGAGGAAAGGCGTGGCAAAACCACCAATTGTCGCACATGAAGTTATTGAGAAATAAACAAATAAACAACAGAAAATGTAAACAAATACATAGGACATTTTTGTCTACTTTATTAAATAACTTTGGTTATTTATGTCCGATTTTGATAATTAACCCCTCATTGTAAAGCTTACAACCAGTGTAATCTGCTTGCAATATTAACTCCAATTTTAAAATTTTTGCGACAGCTTGGTGGTTTTTGCCGTAACATGCCCCATTTGTTAAATGCCTACTGCAGCTACTGCAGTAATCCTGTGCCATTGTTTTCTTTGGTGACTGCATTGACACACAAGGTCTCTGTTTTAACTGAACTACTGCAGTAACTGCAGAAGAATAATTTTTTCAAGGTCCCTATATATCAACTTTCGACCTAATAATTGATTATCATAAACATACCACTTCCATGTTGAGGGAAAATCCAACATCCATGTTGAGGGAAAATCCAACATTTTTTAATTGCATTTTCAAGTTGACAATGTTAATTTAGTTTAGCCAAGTTAATTTAAAACTAAATTTGTATGATTTTTTTTGTGATAGGAACTGTAATTATTTAATATCTATTTACTCATGTTGAAATATTCATAACAAAACCCGGCAATACATAATTCCCCCTTGACATTTTAAACATTGTAAAGATTCAACATAATACTGTAATAATTTATGTAAATGACATACATTTTTACATCAGCCAGATTAAAATTTGTCTCAACTAAGAACTACATGAATTATTTTCTTTTGCTAGTATAGATTATATGTCAGAGTTGGGCAAAACAAATTTTATTTTATAATCATTAAAATCTTGCTTTTACTTATCTAATTGAGTAACAGTGTATTTATATATTTATTTCTTTCTTTGACAGGGTTTTCATTACAATCTTGATAAGGTAAGATTTCTCTGTCTTTAAATAAATCATTGTATTGTGTAGTCGTTGCCATGACATTTGTACTGATTGCCATTGGCTTGATTTTTTTTTATATTTTCAATTTATTCTGGATTTAATAAACATTGAAAGCACTCAAGTTAAATGGAAGTATATTTCCATTCAGATTTTATTTGACTTACAGTAAAAGTAACATATAACATTATTTCCTTCACTCTATAGGAGAGGGTATTGTAATGGCTTCTGTCTGACTATTTGTCTGTCTGTCTGTCTGTCTGTTTGTCTGCCTGTATATCTTTACTCAAATATCTCAACAAGTTTGAGTTTTTCAGCACAAACAGGCCCTTACAGAGTGAGGAGGCTATGTTTTTCAGATAGCATAAAAGGAGTATTTCTAGTTACTTCTACAGACCTTTCATTTAATGTAGTAACATTACTTGTGTGTTTTATTATGAAATCAACCTGTATTTAGGAATAATATCCATAAATACATTTAAGACAATTGGGCGGAGACATAGAAACAATACAAAAAAATGATGCTAAATAATTAGTTGAGAGTCTCCATTATTATGAAGATTAAATGACATAAAGCGTCATCAACAATCTTTCCCGCTGGCAGTGCAGTCATTCAATTGAGAAACTGAAAGTTCACTTTCAGATTGGTTTATCAGTTGTGTTATTTAATGGTATTTTTCTATTCTTCACAGCAAATCAAAAGTACAGAACGATATATTAGGTAAGTAATCAACTATTCCTAAACAGTCGGTCCATTTCATCCAAAATTCTGTGTTGTCAACAAGAAATTAAAATATTATAGATTTTACTGTATTGTATTCAAATTTATTAAGTACTGTATAGTACTGATCTACCATCTTTATGTTATTACATTACTTCAAAACATTAAATAATGCAAAATAAGTATATAATTGATTGAAAATATAAAGTTAAATCTGAAAGAGTATGATAATAATTAAACAAGTATACCAGTAACTAAACTAGAAATTAAATTATGGTGGATTTTCGAAGGAATGTCCCATAATGTTGAAATATTGAATCCTGACATGATGGCATGTATCTCATTGCTTGGAATGTTTTGTACTTTTTTGTTTATGTGCATTTCATATATTCATAGTCATAGTCATAATGTAGTAATCATTGTTGATCCATTAGGCAAAATAACAAAAACGTTGGTATGTTCTTTTACATTGACTTATACCCGATTCACACGTACAAAAATCTTTACCAAATATAACAAAATGTAACCAGGATATCTCCAGAGTTATTCCTACCGAGATATCAACGCATTCACACACGTAAGTAAGTAATGTCAAGTAATGCGAAGGTCATTTAAAAAAACCCATTAGATAAATATATTCACGGCAAATGCGTACTGGTTTTGGTACTAATTTTATGCATTTTCCCAGGCCCAGGCCCATTCGTTCATGAGCTTGGCGGACCGGACTTCCAATCGTCTTTTGCAGTATTAACCATCACGGTAAACATTTGAAGCAATCAACAGCGCATTTAGAAACCTCCGTTGTTTTTGACAATTTTTAATGATTCTAGAGAGGGCATTTTTAACATTCTCCTATTTCCACTCATAATTAGCGTGGATAGAAAAGATTCGTCCATATTACGATCCCGGTGTAACAACAACAACGAAACCTCGCGAAAGACCATTGTTTTTTAATTGAACAGCATTACTGCGCATGCGCAGAGGCATCAGGTAATAGATTTCGAGATATTCATAGATTTTCCTAGATTCTCTGAGATTTTAACAGGATGTTGCATTCACACACGCTATAAAATGTAACAATTTGTTACATGTTGTTACATTTTGTTACATTTGGTAAGATTTTTGTATGTGTGAATCGAGTACAAGAAGGTTTTATTAGTAATAAAACCTCCTTGCATTGACACATTGGCAACTGATAATGTTTATTAAACACTACATAGAGGAAGTTGTGGTAACATGGTCACTTGTCTGTTGTGCTAATGCCCCATATTCAGCTCCCAGCAAGGGCAGCTCTTCAATCAACTTTGAATGAGTAGACCTACCTGATAGAAACATGAAATAATATCGCCAATTCAATAGTTTATCTAAAAGATAATTGTTTTTTTTTACATTTTCTTTAAAATATTTCCATTTACAGAAAGCTACAATTTCATTTGACAAAAGTTGAAGAACTTCAAGAGCATTATGAAAAAGAGCTGAAAGTAAGAGAAGGTAAGAAGTTAAAATGTTATTCAATATTATAATTGACAGTTGATTTATATTGGACTCAGGACTCTCCCTAGAAAGTGAGGAATGTTTTGCTATGTCATCTGCAAAATACAGTGGCATTTAGCCATAGATTTATTATTTACTACTAGATAGTGAACTTAACACTGTCAAATTTTAATCCCCTGTAGGCGCCTATTATATTTTGTCGGCAGCCTAATCACAAACATGTAAGTTAAATAATAATAACTGTTTTATAATTATTGGATTTTTAAAATTCTTTTGTCATATAAATTATTTTCATATGTTAACATATTTTCATTATCTTTACATTTTTAATTAAATTTGCTTCCTATTTATTGACATATTTATTAATTTATAAAGAGATTGGGAACACTTTTTATCATAGCAACAGCCTTAAAATGTAGCTCGATTTGATTGATTGGATTCCGGACATATCATTCAATAATACAGTAGGCACTTCTATAGAATTGTAAAGTTTACTATCTAGATATTAAAAATAATACATCTATACATTAGTTCAGTCGGCTAAACAGTTGTTAGTCATTGTATGGTGCTCTATACCAACTGTACCATTAAGACTGGTTGATCCCCGGTTCAAGACTACATCTCCACTCTTATTGTATTTTTATTATAAATTTAAAGTGCACTCCATCTTTCAGAGGAGACATTAAGCTGTTGGTCCTGTTGCGGTTGAAATTTGTTAAATATTATGTTCTTCTCTGAAAAATTGTTGTTGTGTTTTGTTATCAGGTGCGGTGAACATGGTGCGGGCATATTCTGATCATGCACGTAAAAAGAAGGAACCAGTAAATGAGGTGAAGAGTGGGGTCAAAGATTGTACACAGGTAAGAAAAATTTGAGAACAAACCTGATAAGTGGCAGAGCCAAGCCAGTGGAAGGATAATCTAGGCAGAAATAGGAATATGGTCAATCAGTTTTCATTTTTTTTTTATACCAAAAATATAATTTAAACATTCAGCTTTCATACTACACCAATTTTTATAATCAATAATGTTCAAACATGCAATATAAAATGACCCTTTTAATCATGGTAAATATGTCATTTTCAAATATATATTTTTCTGAAAACATACATTCTAAATGTTCAAGCTTTGATTGTTTATAACTTCATAAGTTAATATCATATGAAAATGATTGTTTTTTTTTTCATGTTAAAGAAATAATATGTAGCTTCATAATTTGTTTTTTAAATTTTAAGTTTTTCGACTTCTCTTTTGGGTTGGCTCTGCCACATACATTATCAGGTTTACACACAGTGTTGCCATGTCTATAAATGTAAAATAAATGAGTTTTGCAATGAATGATGATGATTCAATTTTTAGTATATTAAATATAATGAATGTTTTCTCTAGTTTAATCTGTATCTTGGCAACATGTACTGCTTTGTCAATATAACACTGTAACAATTGTATACAAGAAGCAAAGAGATAAAAAAAGAAATATTTAATGCTGCATTTTCAGATAAATACTACCTTGTTGGTAAATATTTCTTTCCCATATTTTAATTATAATTCAATTTAAAATATTTCCATTTGATTATCCAGGCACTGTGCTACATGGAGGCAGAATTGGAAGCTAACTTAGGGATGTTTATGATCAAAATAGAAGGAATTGCAGGTTTTGCCAGAGTATGCAGAGGAGATGTGTTTGAGGTAAATTTGAATTTGAAAACATTTTGTTTTTGTTCAAAAGATTGGTTTTACACAAAAACACAATTTTGAGAAAATCAGCCATAAAGTAATCTAAAGATAAACAATTAAAAGACTATAATTCTCAGAAATCTACATTAAAGACACTTTCCTGCATGGAAACTAACCTAAAAAGTATTTTATAACAACATATACATGCCATAGTACTCATAATTGGCTAAAATTAAATTTCTCAAAAATTTGACTTCAGAGCTATTTTGGTGTTTATCTCAATTTCATCTCACCTACAATGCGACTCATTTTGTGGTGAGCCCTCACAATTGTGGCCCTTCAGGTTCCAAATTGAGAGGTATGAAGTTTGTAGCTCCTGCTTTCCAGTCATTAGGGAAGACACTACTCAAATTGTTTTAAGTCTTCCTAGCTTTACAAAGGTACCAACAAATACAGTAGCTTGTAAATTACCTACAATGGATTAAAGGCCATCCATGGGAATGGCGCATTACATATATTCAAAATTAATTGAATAAATTTGCATTTAAGTTGAATCGCCATTGTAAATGATATACATATATCTGGTTTCCTTTTCTCTTCAACCATTGAACAATTACAATAAAAGCGTCTGTACCAGCTGAATATACTTTGACAGTCTTTATGTTTCCTTTTCACTTGCCATTAAAACTCAGCATGATGAAATCCATCTATTGCAATTTAATTTTATTATCTTGACGACAATGGGGAAAAGGTTATATTATGAATTATGTAACGATCTTATCCAAGTCAACAATATAATAAAACACCAAGGTGGTCCTATTAAATACAGATTTAAAATTTATACTAAATGGATATGGTCAAAGCAATGATTGCAGAATAGCAGTATTTTCTGGATGAAAGTGGATTAATATTTGTACAGTAAAAACCCTCAATTACGAACTCCGATTTTACGAATCCTCAATTTTACGAACGCCTATACCAGCCCATGACGTCATGAATATTTTTATTTTAATTACAATTAATACATATATT
>JAOTQE010034075.1:0-10203 GCA_025631205.1 Nesometra sesokonis
TGTGACATTTATATAGCGCTTATTGCCAAGGCCTCTAAGCGCTTCACAATTATTACCCCCAGTCATTAGGACAAACATCTATGGAATACAATCCATTCTATAATGTTGCAGCCGTAATCAGCGTATATAGCATTTGTACCTCCCAGGTACCCACTTATACTCCTGGGTGGAGGGAGGCAACATGGATAAAGTGTCTTACCTAGGAACACAAACAGTCGACCAGAGTGAGTCTCGAACCACCGACCTCGTGATTGGAAGCCCGAAATGCCACCTGCCAACTGCTTCCAGAGTTGCCGACTGATCTTTTATTTTTTTTACAAGTTTCAATGATTTCTTCTAAAACTCTGTTCTGTTGTCTTAAAGGCCCATTCCTTCCAAAGTAAAAAAATTTAAAAAATTCTAAATTGGACTATATTGTATTTAAATTTATAAATATAATATTGATCTGTAATATTTATATCATTTTATCAGTTCCAAACATTAAAAAATTCAAAATAATAACAGCGGATGAATCGGTATTTGCTTTGCTTATATGAACAGTTTAAATCTAGTAATGCAGCGTCAGGAGAACTATACAATCTTTAAAGCTGAATGAGAATTACCGTATATTTCGGTGTATAAGTCGCACCTTCAATATTCAATACGCAATTTTGGTCGCAAAATTCGGTGTGCATCTAATAAGAGGCTTTTCGTTATTTAACATTAAAATGATATATTCCTTTTGTAAAATTTAAAAGTAATGAATAGACACCTCAGACTTCAGGAAAGCCCATTTGCGGGTATCTCGGAAAAACATTTTCTATGGGAGGGTCCTTTGACGCCCTTTTTATTTTCATAATTTTACATTCAAACCACCCTCCAAAAAATCCTGGATCCGCCCCAGAAAGAACACATAATGTTGTCAGTTGATCATACATTTTAAAAATGTCTTTTGTGTCATGAAATGTGGCTGATTAATTATAAATATATTGATATTTTTCATCAGTAAATATAATCTGAGAAATTGAATTTTTAAAAAAGAGTTCAAAAGAGTAATTTAATTGAATGACTTTTTGAATCAATGATGACCAATTGTTAATTAGTAACCATATTCTTATTCTGTTAACGATTCATTAGTGGATTATTTGGTTTTTTTTTATAAGCACTTGTCATTAAAAAACAAGAAATTCAAAGCAGTTTTCTTGAGACAGACAGACTGTCTGGCGTGGGTCTTCATAGAATTGCAATGTATTCTAGTTTAAAAGCCAATAGAAGTTAGTTTCAAATGAAAAATATGATAATTAGATATTTATAATGTGTAAATTCTAAACATAATCAAATGGACAAAATGTTGCACATTCAATGCCTTACTCTCTTCTGTATATGACACTGTCATAAGGGGTCCATCATATGGGTCATGGAACAATACCTGCAGTAACTTGCCTAAAAAGATTCAGTTGAACCTCCATACTTGGACACCTACCATAACTGACACTCATTCAAGCTATTCAAGCTAAGCGGCCACCTTCCGAAAGCGGCTGCGGACACTTTTGACTAAATATTTTGTATGCTAATTGACCTTCCATTAGCAGACATCCTGAACAATTTAAGGATTTTTGTACATCAAATATACATTTCTGTACAGAATTCTAAACTGTACTCTAAAACTTCTTGACCAGCCTCTCCTCCCCACCACCCTCTACCATCACCTTGTGCCTTGGTGGCTACTGTTCCCACCCAACCTATTAGTTGTTTATGCGACATGAACCTTACACATTGAGCTAATACCATTGCATCTCAGAAACTATATTTTTAAAGTACAGTAAAATATACCTAGTTATTTAATCAAACCAGTCCCACAAATCATTTCTTCAATGGGGTGTTTATTCAAAATAAAGTTCCAGACAAGGTGTCTGATTGAGGGGGCATCTTATCGATGGATACTTATTCCAAGTGGGTATTTTTTTCAAATAAATACAGTGTATGCCTAGAAGGAATTGGAAAAGAGGACAACTATTCATAAGGTGGTCATTGATCACTAATAAATTCTAAAAATCTAGGCAATGTGTAATCTTTCATTTAATGAGCTCAGTAAATTTGCAAGCTTTGATTAGCAGTAAATTAACTAACCATTCCCAGTAGTATGTAGGCTTATAGGAACACGTTGCACAGATCTAGACTACCTTATATTATGATATGTTTTGTATATCATTATCCTTAGAATTTTGTGGTGTTCAGTGAATATATGGAAAATTAGATTATTGAATATTGTATATAGATAGTGAATCTCAAAGTGCCTAATACCAGAACAGATTCTTTTGAAGAATAGCTCTGTTCTTTTCAGTAGAGACTTGGGAGGACAGATCTATATGCTTGGGTGTACTAGTATAATAATAATAATTCACAATCATTACCCCATTAATTGGAACAAACATCCATGAAATACAATCCATTCCATAATGTTGCAACTATAATCAGCACATATGACATTTGAACCTCCTAGCTACCGGATTCTTGTGGTTGGAGAGATACAACATGAATAAAATGTCTTGCCTAGGAACACAAACAGCTGACCAGAGTGAGCCTCAAACCACTGACTTTATGATTGGAAGTCCGAAACGTAACTTCCATGCCAACTGCTTCCACCAAATATATAAATATGAGAATATATAATATGAGAGTGATGTTACAGACTGGAAGTCCACACTGTTAAGTTTTGTCTCAACCCTTTTATTCAATATTGCATAATAGAGTCAACTCTCCGCAAACCAGAATTCACGAAAAACCAGACTTTTTTAAAAGTCCCAAAAATTTTTCATATTCCTATTCTGTTATCTTAATTCTAAATTCAGAAAACCGGAAAATAATTGCCGGCCCGAGGGTGTCCGGTATTGGGAGAGTTGACTGTATATAAAGTCACATGTGTATAATAAAAGCTGATTAGTACACCCCATCTCCTTCTGTCCCTCTACTCCGAACCTTGTGTCTTCGTTGAGGCGAAGTCTACCCCAACAAAGGTCAAAACGAGGTGTAGACTTTCCCTGGTTACACTAAATGTATTCTAGACTTCTGGTTTTTTATGTACCTTAACTTTTAACGATTATATGACACTCATTTTGCATTTTAAAATGGCTTATATTAGTTTTAAAATTTCCTTCATATCGTTATAATTCAATTAACATTGTTCTTTCTGTGCAAAGTATATAAAAGTGTTGTTTTAATTAAAAGTAAAAACCAATTGCATCAAAATACTCTAAAATGTCGAGGGGCAAATTAATGGGTGTTTTGTTTACATGTTATGGGCCGTTATTTTATTATTTTTTGGGGGGTGCGCAACTTTACT
The DNA here is from genome assembly GCA_025631205.1 of Nesometra sesokonis. NCBI lineage: Eukaryota > Metazoa > Echinodermata > Crinoidea > Comatulida > Antedonidae > Nesometra > Nesometra sesokonis. Next base: position 3,323 of record JAOTQE010034075.1, read on the forward strand.
TTCATATTGTTTGTGCAAGTATAAAAGGAAGTAAATGCTTTAAAGCGTATATATAGGAAGAAATTAGGAGATTATTCTTAAATTTATTTATATTACTTTTTATCCCTTTCCTGACAGTACAATCTTTAAACATGGCAGACATTGATTGTCTGCTTTCTACCCATTGCCATGACTACCAACACTAGATCGATGATGTTCTCTTCATGTTTCTCCGTCCTTTCAAGAAACATTAGTAACTTCTGACATATCAGGTATCACCATTTTAATATTGATGGATGTCTGCAACAGAGTCATGCACGTCGGCCGGATGTTGAGTAAACTAGAGTAGTAGGCATGTTTAATTAACTGATAGACACTTTGGTTATAAGGTATTAACTTCAATTGCATTTAGAATTGTAACTGCTAACAGAGTAATAAATAGTGATAGTTGTGTTTACTGTCTTTCTTTTTTCCATTGGTTCGTTGGCCATATTAATTTTCTTCAGGGCGATCAGTAGCCACATTGTAGTTTCTTCCAGCGGTGTATCCAGAAATTGTTTTTTGTTTTAGGGGAGGGGGTCTGAGAAATTTTGTCTGATCAGGTGTGGCTGTCTCCGGTTTTTAAAAAAAAAGCTCATTTTTACTATTTTGCATACATTTGCCAGGGAAGCTTTCTTCGCTAGTTAAAGCTGAAGGGGGTTCAAGACCTCCCTTATATTCCCTAAATCTGCCACTGTTATCATGCCATTGGCAAACACTGTGTATTTAATTCTCTTATTTTTAAATTCCCAATTTTCATTGATTCCTTAAAATTTCTTGTATTAAAGTGTAATCTTGTATTACACTCTGAGGTCAGGGGCTTATCATGGAATTGAGGAAAAGTGATGCTTGGTCACATTTGGATTTTGATAAGCAAAAAAAAATGTTATTTCTCTTATTCTACGTGTTTATGGAGGAATTTTAGACATTGTGGTTTGTTTTCTCTAACATTATAGTTCTTTTCTTCTGGAGGGGATACTCATTTCCTCAGAAGGGCTGGGGGGGGGGGGAGTTCGAGGTATCCAAGCATTCTGTTAAACACTGTGAGAACATTTTGTTACATAAAAATTTGTTATTGTTACTGTTATTTAATAAACAGTATATTATTTTATTTATTATACAGTAAATATGACTAATCTTGGTATCAAAAACAAATCCGGTTACCATAGTTGTATCTTCTTATTAAATTGATTGAAATTCTGATAGAATGTTAAAATGGTAAACTGCCACCTATGGTTGTAAGAATTTTGTTTGTTATAGAGGGCGCTATAGAAGAAATTCACTATTTGACTGAACAGTTATTTATGTGCAATCCAATACATTTTAAAATACTTGATTATAACCAAATAGATGTAGGTATAATAATTAAATTAGTTAATCTGTATATTTACTTGAATATAGCTAAAAAGGTTTACATTATCGTCTTTAATTTAATTTTTATTTTCATCCCTAAGGGAATTGAGGATAGTTTTTTTTCTGTGTTTGTGTGCTCTGTTTATAGGCCTGCATATCTATAAACCTCTTGTATTACAATTTTTTAGGAAATGACAAATCTATCTGTGGCTCATTTTATTTCAAATTACTTATCCAAAAGATGGATTTCCTTAAGCAATGTTTTAAAAAAATACCGGCATTTTAAAAATATGGTACTTTTTTGGCAGCAGAAATGGGTTCACAAAAAATTACTGTTTAACCCATAGAATACCCATGAATCTACAGTGAGAATCCCCCTAGAACTGCATTTCCTGTTTAATTAAACTACATTATCAGGATTTTGGAAGAGACTCTCTTTGTGGTTATTTTTTAGTATTTTCTGATCATTTTACAAAAAAATGTTTCTAAAAGCAAATTTTCAGTAGAAAATTGCCTTTCTTTAAAATAAAATATGGTATATTTTATTTAATGTAGAATATGAATAGATAATATATAGTTACCTAAATCTTTCCAATAAAGCGTTTCTATAATTCGATACCTAGGCCCAATATTGACCCAACTGTGACTCAATCCAATTCTGCTTCGCCACTGCACCATCGCGTTTTCTCTGCCCTGTGTATTACATCGCTAACGTAAGTTAGCTAGGCTAGGCCTAGCGTGCTTCGCGAGCATCAATTTCTTCGCTAATTAGCCAATTTAGTGTATCAATTACTGTGTAGTATTCCTATGCTAACAACTTCTGGTTATTGAAAAATTATACTAATTTTTAGACGATGATTGTGAATAATTTTCAAACAAGTACACATTTTTCGCCGATTCAGAAGTGCAATGACTCCTTGACGTCATCAACAAAACCTGAAAGGCAAACGACTAAAGAAATGCTACAAAATTGTGAATTGTGAAAACAAAACAGGGCATATAGATGGTATTCCCTAGGTGCAAATTTGCTACATTGGTTCCCTGGGGATTGCTGTCCTTGTCGCACATATACAACATTGGCATACCATTTTTTTTCTCCACAAATTTTGTAGATAAAATATGGTATTTTGAGTCAAATGCCATATGTTTTTTACCCTGTTTCTATTGCCATTAAAAATACCATATTGTTTTATAAATTTTGGATGGACTGTGATGTTTTACCAACAACAGCAGTTAATGATGCTAACAAATATCTTCATCTCTGCCTTCCTCAGGAAAGGTCATACTACCGTTATTATTATAGATGAGGTGTAATGAGAAGTAAAAATACTTCATAGTGACTTAACTAAGTCACATGTATAATGAAATAAAAATGAAAACGTATTGAAATTGTTTTTGCCAAAATACTTGACTCATCTGCCTCATCTTCTAAATATCACGCGATTTTCACTCGTTTTAAGGTCATTAATTTTGAATCTAGTCAAAAATTCTTTTTGCTCTCGGCTATTTCCAAAATTGCCAGTGCCATTGACAACCCTTTGCACTCCAGTCTCCCCCAACGTCGCGCCTGTTCTTCTGTCCTTCGTGGCCATCGCAGTTTGACCTTTCTTCTTATCCCTGTTCACATTACCCGTTTTAAATCCTCCTTTTTACCCTGTGCCCTTCAACTATCTTATGACCTTGCTGTTGACCCTTCTGAAATTTCCATTAAAGACATAAAACTTGCTCTCTTTATTCATTAACACCCCCACCCCTGCCTTCACATTTACAATTACACTGTATATATTTATTGTTATGAATTGTTTTGTGTACTGTTGTAATTTTAAGCAGATAATTGCCCATAGCTGGCTTCAGTAGCAATAAAAAATCTTGAATCTTGAATCTTAAATCTTACACAGCCAAAGGACGCAAGAAGTAGTTTCAGAAGAAACGGGGCACTAGATTTTTGATACCATATTTTATACAGTATTTTTACATCATGTTTTGAGTTTTGCTGCAGAAACAGTCCCTAAATCATGCAACAAAGTATGATCACCTGGCAAATGTCATTTTGGCATTTGTTTTTATCGATCATAGAGCAAGGGTGGTGGAGGACTTACTGATTGGCTGGAAGGAGAATCTCCATTAGTATCAATGCCATCATAGCTTTGGATGGGATTTCTTAAATTTGTAGCATTTTACACCTCCAGATGCTCAAAGATAGCATTTACATTCATTTTATATGGTCCCTATAGCAAGTTCCGATCCATGGATTTGAGAAACTGCAGGAGTGACATAACCACCCTCCCCAGCCTCAACATGCTAGGGATTGAGGTAAATTAGAATCTGGATCTACATGGTTAGAAAGGACACTCTTGTAAAGGTAGAATACTCTTTAAAGTGTCATAATTTAATGGCATTGAGACCACAATATACCATTACAAAATGTTAGTATGTTGGCCGCTGTGCCTGCCATACTGGTTTTGCCTCCACTGTAGAGTTGTGTCTAGCGGAGCCGAGTAGGAATGAAATTACTGTGCCTTCATTGGCGCCTTCAATGTCCAGATTATGCAAGTATGTGATACTTAAATACGATACACCAGCATTCTGTCTATCGGCAAGATTCGTTCTTGAACCCTTCAGATTTTAATCAACCCAGCCTCTATTAGATTTGACTATGTTGTGAATGTGTGAATATTCTACTGTTTCCTCCGATGTACCAACTGATACTCCTTGGTAAAGAGAATGGAAAATTACCTTGATGCTTAAATATGATACAGCAGCATTTTGACGAGATTCGTCCTTCAACCCTTCGGATTTTCAGTCCACCCAGACAAGCCTAGAGATTTGACCATAATACACCGAATTAGTGACCTTTTTTAGATCTGGTTTCATGGGTATGATATAAATAGAGGGCACTTTTTTCTATCATTTACTGTGTTAAAGGAGTTTCAAAAGGACAACTTTAAAGTTTATTTGTACTTCTTTGTTGGTCACTCATTCTGAACCATTGAGATATATTCATATATCTTTTACTCAATTAGTACGCTTAGTTTTATTAAAATTGGACTAAATTAATCCTTTCAAATTTGCTTTGAACTGTGGTTTTAGGCCCACCACGCAGACAGTGCTGATGTGCTAGTGCAGATATCGGCTTAGCTCTACTGAATAGATCAACAAAATTCCAAATTTTGAGCTAGCTTAAATTATATTCATTTTCATGCAAATGTAAACTAAAACCAAATCAACTGTGATCTATTATATCTTAGACTAAGGCAGGTGTTTAGTAATGCTTTAAAAATTGCTAAATTCAGTATTTCAACTGATTTTTTTTTTGTAACATTTGCACTTGCCCTGTGTAGAAGGATAGGACTTCACAGTTTGTTTTGGTTTTTATATCTACGAAGGCAAGTTTTCGAGATGATGATGATGTTTGGTTCTTGATGCATTGTACTATGTTTTATGGTCAAACCTCTAGGCTTGTCTGGGTGGACCGAAAATTAGAAGGGTCCAAAGACGAATCTCACCAAAATGCTGCTGTATCATAGTTAAGCATCAAGGTAAGTTTCCATTCACTTTACCAAGGAGTATCAGTTGGTACATTGGATGAGACAGTACAACATTTACACATTCACAACTTAGTAAAATCTAGGCTAGATCTAAAGGGTTCGAAAACTAGGTGTGTACTTGACAACCATTTTTTTAAACTTCCATGAGTGAGTACAATTTTCATCCAAAAATGTTCACATTTTACTCTATTCATAATTTTTTTCTTGTAATTCATTTCATTCCTAAGAATTCCTCTCATTCATGAGAAAAAACGATACAGCCTTAGTGTCGGTGTTTTGGGACCAAAAACAAATTATACTGTAATACATGAAAAACAAGGCACGTTTTTAATTCTTTACACTCTAGTTCTTCTGATATTCTATAATTTCAATCTAGTTTCTATGATCCTACATTCAGACCGTGCAGTTAACTGTGGATATCGTTGCAGCTATTAAATGAAAAGCCATCTAGTAATGTAATTGAATTTCTTTTAGTTCTTGATGCATTGTGCTTTCATCTGATTTCAATAAATCAAATTATGTAGGTTAGATTTTGATATTTCACGTTCAAGCTTTTGATATTTGCACGTTTAAAAACATATTTGTCGAGTTATGTCATTTATTTAGCCTATGTTCAGTCATTGATGAATTTAATGTTACACTCGGGTTGTAAATGTCAAGAAGTATATTTCCGTTGGGGGATTTTGGGGAAAGTGTGAACTTCACATTATTTTTTGTTTATTGTTTTAGGGGTCAATATGAGACAAGTTCTCTGATAACTTCTAATTTTGATCCCAGTAATGGTATTATTTCTTTATATTCATTACCAATATTATTATTGACACTATGAAGACTTCTGTGTTCCATTTTTTAGTGATTAAAATATAGAAAAAAGATACCTTTCAGAACAATTACTCCCCAGCAAACACAAAACGTTCTTATGACATTCATGAACGTTGTGGTTTGGTATGTGACAAAATAACATTTGTAACAAACGTTACATGAATGTTCAAACGTTATAATTACGTTACATGTTGTGAATTTTGGTTAAAAGTACGTACTTATGGTTTTACAAAATAACGTTTTTAACACCAAAATATAACGTTATATAACGTTCTTATAACGTCATATTGTTAGCTGGGTCTGCTCTGGTTCCATTATTATTGTTTTAGGGCTCAAGATGAGACAAGTTCTCTGAGAACTTCTAATTTTGATCCCAGTAATGGCATTATTTCTTTATATTCATTATGTATATTGTTTATACAGAAACTTGTATTTTCTTTTACCATTATTATTTTTCAGAAAAATTGTCAGTTTTCTAGATTTCAGTTTTGTCTAAGCATCCTATAACTTTGGTTTTAGTTTTTTTTTTGATTGTCACTCCACCCAAATTGGATATTTTGCGAATGCTCAGATGGTAGCTGCCGATGGATTTCGAAATGGCTGTCATTTATACTTAAATTTAGGTAACTGAAAATAGATTACAGGAGCAGATCCAGGACCCACCAAAAGATGGGGGCGCCCTTTTCCAGGTCTGGGTGACATGTTTTCTGATTTTGAGCAAAAAAGTGGATTTTGAACCCAGCATCCCTTTTATAAGGGGGTAGACCAACTACATTTTGATGATAATAGGGGCGCACGCCAGCTGTTCCCCCACCCCTCTCAATCCACCCCTGGATTATACTTATTAGGCAAAACAAATTGGATTTGTTTGTTTTGAATGTAAATGAAAAGATTCAAATTTCATCAATAAGCAGAAGATGACTTTTGTTTTAAATTGTCAGTACAGTATACCATATATTTCGGTGTATAAGTCCCACCTTCAATACGCAATTTTGGTTGAAAAATTCGGTGTGCGTCTTATACACCGACGATATAAAATTCGTAAGGCCGAAAATGTAAACTGTCCACAGACAGATAGCCTACGCACGCGGATGGCCGTAGGCCTAGCATATTTACACGAGTTTGAAACACATTTTAATA
>JAOTQE010034086.1:0-10203 GCA_025631205.1 Nesometra sesokonis
AGTAGGAATATTTTTAATCACGTGGCGCTCTTTCAACCAATCAGTGCAGTTTAAATGTTTGATGTAGAATATAATATGATTTATTAATATTTCACCATGTAAGCCTTCAAACAGACTCCTACCTTCTGCTTTAGGATCAAGGTGTTTCCGTTTCTCCAGGGTGTCTAATATACATCCAAATATTTGATTAGAACAACACTGTAGACGATTATGATTGCACCAGGTACAGCACCGACATAGATTGCGGCAAACCTCTAACTGAAGATCATGTGACTTGAATTCCGGCAACCACCTGATCATAATTGACATGGGACCAGTGTTTCTAATGATCTGGTCCGTCTCAGGTACAAATTCATCATCCACCAACTTGAAAATTAGAAACATAATTGTAAATTTGTAATTAAAATTTCTGTCACTTTAAAACATTGTAATAATCTTTCTATTCAATTCCAAAGACACTTATCTTCTTTCAAAGCATCTTATATGTATGTGACTGAAATCAACTCAAAAATTGTTGAAAAGTCAATCTTTTAACTAACACAAATATTCTCACCATTTATCTCATTAACATTCATTATTTGTATACCATTCACTGGGTAACACATAATTGGAACAGTTTTGACAACATCATCAAACAGAAAGACCTTTCTTGAGCAATTGGCAGAATAAACATTATTATGACTACTGTATACTGTAGATCCCTTTATGTTTGCGTGCTCTTAATTTTCGCGAATTTCGCGATGACTTGATGATCGCAAACATTAAAGGCCGCGAAAATCTCAAAGAGAAATATAGCAATTTACCATGTGTAGTTCGAGGTTGCACGCGTAGGTCGATACAGGCCTAGCCTGGGGCTAAGCCTAGTCAAGCTGAGAAGATCGTCTAAAAATAATTTTATTTTGTGAAAATAATAATGTTGGCACTATTCCAAGACAGATATGTTGTAAATGTAAGTATCTTAATAATTTGGGATTCAAAAAAACCCTATTCGTCGGTTAAAAATAGTAGTTTGAAGGCAAAGTTCGAAACATTTCCACAAACTGGAGGCTGGCATTTTATTGAACTTGGTGGTGCTATACACTTCCAAGTCGATTGCTTCTCACAGTAAACATGTTCATTGAAAAATAATTTGCAAGATAAATTACAGATGAGAATAATACCGAAATCAAGTTCTTTTGAAACGACATTTCCCATCATTTTGTCAATAAACAATCAAAGCCTAATGGAGGGCAATAAATCAACAATGGGTGAATAAAATCGTGGAAATTGTCAACTGAAAACGGCTTTTGCCTATGCTCTAGGCCTAGGAGTCGGCTCGCGATCCGTCGCTATGATAGCTTACTATACTGATAAAAGTCGCGAAATGTTAAAAATCGTAAAATCGTGAACATTTAGGGTCGCGAAAATAAAGGGATCTACAGTATCCCTTTTATGATTATTTAGAAAAATTGTAGAATGAAATCTGCAGTTCAGATTAGGCCTACAATTTAAGAAAACCAATCTACCAATAAAAATTTGAAATAATTAAAAATTTCAATACTAATACTTAATATAGAACCAGAAAAGATGATAAAAAAATTCAAAAGGGTTTGTAATAAGACGTTTTGAAAGTATGGCACACCAAGTGGAAGCATGTGGTGCAACAGTAAGAATTTGGGCTTCTAATATAGTTGTCAGTTCGATTCTTGGCTTGCCATTTGTTTGTGTCCTTGAGAAAGGCACTTTATCTACAATTGCTCCTCCCCACTCAGGAGTGGTGTAGTAGTGGGTACCCAGGAGGTTTAAATGTGCTGATTTATATCATGCAGCAAAAAAGATGTGTCAATGCTTTGGATAATAATGTGGAGAGTGCCTATAGACAGAGTATAGAGTGATATATATAATTATTATTACATGCAGGCCAACTGACTGACACACACCCCCCACTTCCCAACACACAAATAATATTACATGTCCCTGCATATGGTAAAAATAAAATGTATTTATCATACCATATCAAATAAAGAATTAAGAAGTTCCTTAGATGGCTGTCCCAATCGTTGAAGCACTTGTCCGAGTCGTTCATAACCAACAGTTTCCTTAAACGCTTCTTTGGCGGAGGTTGATTGCATGAAAAGTGATGCGAGTGTGCGAACTGTCAGATACGCAACTGTTAGCTTATTACTTTTGGTTTCCTGATAAACAAGAGGGCAGGTAAATATATTATATAGAATTGATTACTTGAGAGGGAAATAGTAAAACCTAATGGCACATGATAAGTTGGCGAGTCCAATATAGACAAAATGTTAGGCTAGGAGCTCAAAATTACTCGTCAAATAATCTCACAGATGAAAGGGTGCAATATCCTAAAACTTGGTTTGTAGGTGCTGTGAAAACTTGTTCTTAAATGTCACATAAAATGAAGGCAACAAAAGTATACTTACAGCTGCATTTTTCAAAACTGTTAACAGCTCATTAAAAATATCAAGTTTAATAAATGAGTTTTGAAGATCAGTCTTGTCTCTACCAAGCATTATATGTGGAATGGTTCCTGCAAAAAAAAAAAATAGACATAAATAAAGTATTCATTTGTAGGATATATAGAGAGAACTCTGATGGAATGTTGCCAGATACAATAAATATTTAAATAAGTGCCCCATTTTTGGGGTAGATTTGGAAGGAATCTCCATTTTGTGAATTTGTATATCATTAAGTATTATTATTTATGATTTTTTATAAAACTGTATGTCATAATTAACAGTTTACAATTCCTCCCCCAAGATCCACCACCATTTGGATCGTTCATGTTGTTAAATTTTACAGACAGTTAGTTTAGATAACATTCGGTTTAGCCCTGTTTGCATTGGTTTTAATATTCCAAGACTTAAAAAAGTCAGTTTAAAAGGGCTATAACATCTGCTCCGGTTCCAGTTCCAGCTCAAGGTCCGATTCTGGTCAAGAAATCAGATTCCTATTCTTTCAGTGGTGAAAGCATTATATCTTCACACCTGTTCTGAACCAAATACGATTGTCTTCACAATAAAAAAATAGGAATGCGATTTCTTTGCAAGAATCGGAACTAGAACTGGTACTGAAACCTGAACAGATGTGTATGCCCATTTATCATAAGGTTCAGACTTCAAGGTGGTCAATTTAGGAAGGGTTGGCTATTAGTCCAGTTAGTTTCATATGGACATAGGATGCTAAAACTAAACTGAACATGTCCCCAACTTCGAACCATAGCTTCACAGAGTGCAAACTGAATTTTTAATGAAAACAATGATTATTTTCAGTGCAGTATTTCAACCAATTTTACAAGTTTATAAAATAAAAAATAAATATTAACACTAGGATTCAACAAATGAGAGCAGAAGATCAGGAAGTATACCATAGCTTTATTATTTAACAAGTAAATCATGAACTTCCATCAAATACATAACCCAAAGTGCAGTTCCATGGAAGCAAACTCAAACCAATCAAGTCGCGCTCTATTGCTTACGTAGAAAACAGCTTGCCTAATGTCACGAAATTTTGTAACACATGATTTGCAAAATTGCCTAGTAAAATACATTGCCTCCAAAACTGTCATAAAAGTTTTGCGTTTATCAATGAACAAAAGTAAATTTAATTCAAAATTCAAACACAATTATGAAAATGAAATATATATATAATATAACAGACTAATTTGTATGGCAAAAGCACTTTTAAAATACAATAATTATAAAAGAGTTGGCGAGTAAATCTATAATCCTACAGTGTTAAGTTCTCCATCTAGTGGTTAATAATAAATGTATGATAGAAACGCTTTTCTGTGTCAAAAAGATTATTATAACTTATGTAGTGGCTTTTATTTTCTTGAAAGAAAAGTTAAACTGATACAGTACATTAGTCATCAGCAGTTTTTTGATATACCAATTGAAACATCAACAAGTGTATTATAATAATTAACAGCATGGCATTTCCAATTAAATTAATTAATTTAATTAGTAGCAACTTGCAATAGTAATGATCATGTGTAGAATCTTGGTATCTTTCACAGATGTATAACGTAAATTGTATTAACGAGTATACTCTGATTCATTAAGAGTTCCAAATTCACATGACCGTTATCTGTATTCACAATGTATCAACATCTTTCATAATGTTTTCTAACATTAAATAATTAGTGTAGGTTGACCCTAAAGGATGCCATATATCCTGTATTTGTCTTCCTTTAAATTTAATAATGACATTGATTGAATACTCTATATTCATATGTAGTGGCTTTATCTACTCTTATCACATTGATACAATTGAATAGAAACAATGTGGTGATAACAGTTTAATATATTGTTATTCTTATTTTAAATTTTCCTAAAACGTCTGGAAAATCCGATTAAATCACATAAATTTTAAAACGTGTATAGATTTTATCATATTATTAAATTATAGATATGTCCTTGTTTAATTCATACATTTTTACTTTGAATGTTAGCAACACTAGGAGAGTTCCACGACAGTGGCAGTGCCACTCTTGAACAATCCCGTCTTGTGTCTGCAATTGTATCATTATGTATATGTTTGTATTGATATATATGTTTGTGTTGTTCATGAAGACGAAATAAATATTATATGATGATGTAAAAAGTAATACAGAGCATGAACAAATATGCATCCTTAGTCAATTAATTGCGCCAAGTGGAGTCTTGCAACTAATAAACAAACAAACCTAGAATATAACCTTCTCAGTGGCTAATTTAAGTTTACGAATTAGAGACAGCTGTAAATTGAGAGCATACCCGATGGCCGAGTGGTTAAGTCTGTTTGCAAATACTAACCGACTCATTCATGCAGGTCAGGACGGTAGCCAGAGTTGAAAAACAGACGAGGCAAAGTCTGGAGGTCATGTAGGATTCCAGGGACAGGAACCTTCTGTTGGAGGTCAGAGGTTGAGTTCCCCTTAAAAAGTAAAATTTCAGACAAGGCGACCGCCTCGTCTGCTTCATGCTGGCCACGGCGCTGCAGGTACACACATCATGAGTTTGCCGTTCCAGAGCTGGACCTGACAAATTCGTAACACTTCTTTCAAAATTCCATTAATGACGACCCCTTTTCAGGCTGATTTTCAAGTTTAACTTTAGCTTGTAAAAATTGGGTTTTTTTTTCAAATTTTGGACTCATAAATTCCACACGTCATGGGATGATAAACAATGGTAATGCAGTTTCCAAAATAAATCCGAGGATCTTTCGTATATCAAATTACAGACTAAAATAGAAAAAAGTTCTTTGTAATCTGAAGTATTTCTGTTTAATGTTGTATGCGCTGTAACTGGAATCGTGAAATAAATGATGTGGTATATGATATAATATACCTTCCCGCCATAATGGTTAGTGAGAATGTTTTCCACCATGATAACTTTATATTAAGATTTATTAAACATATAGATATTGTAAAAAGTAAATCCTTTGTCCGATTCTGAAGGCTCATAGGGCTGGAGCTTATTTCCAATTTCAGCATGGTGGATTTTTATTTTTAATTTTCTTTAATTTTTGGTTGATTCATATTTAGATAAATTGCTCATTGCTAGCTACAAAATTCTAAAGATAAAAAAAAACATTAAATGCAAAAATTATTTTCTTTTTCGCTTTTAATCTTGATACTGACACACTGTCACATGGTGGTTTTCTTATATTTTTTACTTTTTTTTGTTTAAATTTAGATGCATTACTCGTTGATAGCTACGTAATGCTAAATAAGTTTATCTTGTACTTTCATTTTCAACTCAAAATTAACAGAGTGCTTGAGGAGATGAATCCATTTGGACATTAACGGTCAAACAATATCAAATCTACAGTAAGAACTTTATAAGAGATATGTAACATAATGGGCTATAGAGATTAAATAAAAGTGATACGGTATTGGAGGGTGATAGATACTTGCCAATAGCCTAATAAGGTCGATATTGAATTATGCACAGAAAGTGAACGTGTTGTGTAAAGGAAGAGGTTGATTTGCGTGAAGTTCACTTTAAGATGTGTGAACCAACTCACTGTGGGCTTCAAATTGCAGCTTGCTTATTTCGTCTCAAGACAATACAATAATTATTAAGCTTTCTATTAACATTATATCATATGGATTTAATGTACTTGGGAATTGAATAACAGCAATTATGTAAGTAAATTTTTTTTTTAATATTATCTTGCATATAAATTACATAATGAATTTGTATGTTTAATTACTTTAATTTTACCTAAATTTTCTTCTGATTTAAAAAAATATAGGGTAGTTGTATATGTCAGAGGTTTAGTACGATGGATGCATTCAGCTCATTCGGCTACATTCAGCATTAAATAAGAAATCAATTGTATTTTATCTTTTTATTTAAACCAACTGACATACCACAGTGGCAGATATAAGTGGGGGCTTAACAGGTTTAAGCCCCCCTAAAATCAACCCGAAGAGTTTTTGTTGGGGTGTAAATGAAAAATGCACTAATAAAAATAGATGCACATCGGCTGTATGTGGGGACTCCTGGAGGGTAATACTGGACTTGTAAATCCAAGGAGGTTTTTTTTTTTGCTTTTCAAATTTAAATCGGGTTTAAGCCCCCCCCCCCCCCCAAAGTGCAATCCTGGATTGGCCCCTGTACTACCATGATTCCAGCTGAACTGAGGTTAAATCCTGCTTGTTTGTTTGTAAGCACAATGAAACTTGCATAAATTGAATCCAAAGTAGCATTGAAAAAAAAATTACTAAGAAAATAATTCAACTTCGAGATTGTTAGTTAATGGAAGATATATCCATGTGGCATGAAAATGAAATTCAACTTAAAATATAATTTGACTTTAGCAAAGTTGACTTAGGTAATTTTAACTGTACACTAAACAGTATGCAGATTTTAATTAAATCTGGGTTCTGTCTGTAATAAGGACCACTTGATAACCAGAGCCTGGAAAATTATTTAGGGGATAATTAAAGTTTTTTTATGTTCTATGGTTTAGTGGACACTACATTGACTCTGTTTTTATACAGTAAATTCCAAAACTGACCACCTCTGGATGGTCCATTTTTGTTCAGTTATCCCAAGGAAATTTAACAGAAGGCAGAACTCTGGACTTCAAAGGTTAGAAGCCTTGTGCCGACAAACACATCATGTTCTCATAGAAGGATAGATTGTACGTGAATTGCTTAACAACTGAGGCAATAATCATTGATTAAAGAATGATTCATAATCACAGTGGCGTTAAGTGCAATGCATTTTCACGCATTATGTTCAATATCGCACTTCTTGTATCAGTTTCAAAAATTTATTTGCTAAAAAGTTAGGACTAATAAAGTACAAGACAATGAGTGGAGTAACTCAAAATCACTTATGGGACCCCACACTAAAAAGATTATTTGATTTTCTATCAGTACAACAATGCTCATTTGATACACTTTGGTACATCAATGTCAAAAATTCTATATAATGTTATACATTAATGAAACTTTTTACAAAATAAATTCACTGTATTTTTTAATTTTTTTTATTGAGTTGGTCAGTAATTTTTAAATGATCATTATTGTTTTCTTAAGTGTCAAATGGTTGTACTAGAAGAAATACACATTGGATATTATCAAAATTAATCAAAATGTGTCCAGCACCAGTAAATGTATTGGGTACATAGTCTAGTTTTTAGCGGCCAGACCAAAACTTGTCGGTATAAGATCAAAGGGCTGTACGCTCGCACTTTGCTTCATGGCAGAGAGCAACATCCTTCTGTTGAAGTGCCTTAGTTATCCAGGCAGTTCAGTTTAAAACTACAAAAACATCTTAGGATTTTAATGGCACATATTCCACTAAGAAAGTATAATACATACTCTAAGCAATGAGATACATGCCATCGTGACAGGATTCAATATTTTGAAATAATTATGTCATGAACTTTATTTATTATTTATTTATTTATTCAACTTTACATGGCACAAAAAATAAATAATCACAGCCAAGGAAGGATAGGACAAGCAGGTAAATAAATACCTCTGGTACTGTCCGTCCTAAAAATATATAGAAACCTAATGGACCTGGTGAGGGATCACTTTTGTTTTCATAAATCTATCAATGAACTTCTATGTAACATGAATTGGCAGATCTATGCACTCTATAGAGTGCTTTCTAATTCATTTTTTTCCAGCTGGTTATAAACCTTACATATAAGAATTATATTGAAAGTGAAATAAATATTTATGAAGATTGAAACTGATATACGGAAATATTATATAAAGTACTTAATATACAATCTGCTACTGAATTTGGATAAACAATTATTATTTAATTGCTTCCATTAATAATGAGCATAATTTTTGGACAGTAGGGGCCACTACAATGTTAGTAGCTAACAAACATTTGAAGCGATCTAGGCCAAATCTAATACTCGTTTCATACTGCCCTGGAGTTGGCACATGCATTTTGGGGCATCATTGCGGAGTTTTGCTCATTGTGAATTTAAAAACACCCCACAGTTGTGATACACTGCAGACTCAATGTGTCCAACTTCAAACTCTGGTGTTTTGAGGGTAATTAGGTAAAATGCATTTTGCACAGAATATGTACAAATTGTGTTACTTGTGTTGCTGTATAAGTGTCAGTCCAGTTCCATTTCAAGTGTAAATGGGGTTCTAGTTTGCGATTTATAGTTTCTAATTTTCTTGAAAATATGATACTTAAAATGTCTTTCTAAATGCTTGAGATTGAGATTAGATGAATGATTGTACAGCGTTGTCCAGTTACAAAGAAATGCCACATGATGTGCTTGGGTAGCACTATCTAGTAATCAAGGAATGTCACAAGGGGTTGTGACAATCTCAATAATGGATGAAAACTTTGGCTGCATATGGTGATGTGACATCATTAATGTCTCTATTTCCACTTGAAAAAAAATGAACTAATTTTGGAATAATTATAAAATATTTACTCAAACTATTATGCACTTGAGTAAAATAAAGAAAATTTTAAAAAAGTTTGAAGCAATTTATCATAGGTTATCATTCTTAGGTATAAAAAAGACACAGTATACATATTGTTATGAAATAGAAGTAAAGGAAACTGAAAATGTCTTTTTATCAAACCAAATATATTTGAAGAGTAAAATTACTGCAAGAGACTTGCTGTTCTTTCCACAAACTACTTCTTCAGGTTTGATAAATATAAATTTTCAATCTGATTATTAAAAAAAACAAATTAGAAATCATAAAAGTAAATCATTTCAGTTACTTACGAAGTAATTTTAACTGTATATCTGGATTGCTTTTGCTACTGTGCAGGGCCTTGATTAAGTTACCAAGAATCTCCATTATATCTACTTGTCTCTAATAAAATAAAATTAATTAACCTTCATATAAAATTGAGGCATTTTGTAACAAAAAACAGCAATTAATGAAAAATTACAAAACTGAGATATTATTAAAAACATATGACACTTTTTGTAAGCTTTATGAGGAATCATTATCAAAATTGAACATCTATAATTAAAGTCAAGAGAAAAATACAGTCAATTTTCCAAAAATGAACACTGTGAAAAAACTTTTCATGCCAAACCCGATCTTAAGATTATGAGTTCCAAAATCATTGTTCTTTTTGAAGAATCCATGTGCCTCAGTTGGACATGTGATTGAGTTGACAAAGCATGATCTCTGATGACGCAGTGATACACGGCGACATTAATAGAACCGAGGCAACATCAGACCAGACTAGAAAAATAATACCAGTCTACTGGATCCAATTAAAGTTATTTCAACAAATAAATTATTATCACAAAGCACCCAACTGTCTAATCACAAGTAATTTTATTTAAAAATAATTTTAAAGTCACGCTAACGCTTCTCACAATCAAAGGAACTCCACTACCCAAGTCTTTCTGAGTTTGTGTAGAGCATCATGTGTATATATGCTTGACATGAGAAGGAATTATCACCTAGTACGTGAGTGATGATGTGTTATTGGCAATCCTAAATGAATAAAAGAAAAATATTTCTGTTTACAGAATCAAGTTAATTTGGGCTGCTTGTTAACTTTTAATTGTTGTATCGCAAATGTCAGATTATTATTGATTCATTCATTCATTCATTCATTGGAATCAATCAATCAATCAACCAACCAACAAAACAACCTATTGATCAGTCAATCATCAACCAACCAACCAACCAACCAACCAACCAACCAACCAACCAACCAACCAACCAACCAACCAACCAACCAACCAACC
>JAOTQE010034097.1:0-10203 GCA_025631205.1 Nesometra sesokonis
TCATATTGATAGTCGGGATTTTTGCGAAAATAAAACGGGATTCATTTTGATGTCGGGATTTTTTCGAAAATAAAACGAGATTCATATTGATGGTCGGGATTTTTGCGAAAATAAAATGGGATTCATTTTGATGTCGGGATTTTTTCGAAAAGAAAACGGGATTATTTATAGTCGGGTACAGTAATGATAAATTAAACAACAATTATGACATAAAGTAGGACACTTAATATCAGCTGTTATTAAGATTGAAACCTGTGTAAGGGTAAACGACTCTTAACCTCTCGAATCGGCCATTGAATCAATCATTAATTACGATCATGTTGTTATTGATTAGTCGGCTTGTAAAAGCACTGCAATGTAATTTATTAACACTTCGAAGTAGGTATTTTGTGAATGTGCAATCAGCGAGTGTCAAACTGCACGGGCAGTAGATTATTTGTCACAACAAGTATTAGGTTGTATTATTGAGCCACCGTGTGTGTTATATTGGTCACGATATATGAATGTTGAATCACAACCGTTGCATAATACTGTATAATAATAGTGTCAAAATCAACATGTAGGGTTAGAACCCACCTCATATTTTTCCAATATGAACATTCTGACTATGTTCAATTCAATATCATATAGCTATCATGGATGCCATTGAGGTCAATAATTTGACAATAAACACTAAATAATATATAACAAATGGTAAAATTAATCATGTCAAATAATCCAAGTGTAAACAGCAATAAGATTTTGAACCATGGAGACTCGCTGGTCCCCTGTTTGATTGAATACTGTTCTTATATTTTAGCTGGAGTGTCGAAATGTCGAAGTTAATACGAGTGCAGTATTTCGAATACAAAGCTAAGCCATAGGTCCTGTGTCCAACATGGCTCATGTGCACGTTAAAGAACGAAATAAACTTTTCGGGGAAAAAAGGGGTAGGAGATTGCCTCCTGGTGTGTACTGTCCAAACTACCAAGAGGACATCACTGGAAATAAGTCCATTTTGGACTTTCATGGTTTATCCTTGTAGTCTCACAACTCTCAATGAATCAAATCAAATCAAATCAAATCAAATCAAATTCGCTGTTTACGCATTGGAATTTCTTGCTTAGTGAAACTAGCCTGAGTTTCTTGAAGAGTCGTATATGGTTTGAGTAAGCAGGTGGCGCAGCGGTTGTGTTTCAGACTTCCAATTACGGTGTCGGTCGTTTGAGGCTCACTCTGATTGGCTGTTTGTGTTCCTAGGCAAAACAGTTTATCCACATTTCCTCTCTCCCCCTGGAGTAAGTGGGTACCTGGGAGGTAGGTACAAATGCCATATGTGCTGATTACGGCTGCAACATTATGGAATGGATTTTATTTCATAGGTGTCTGTTCCAATTGACTGGGGGTAATAATTGTGAAGCGCTTAGAGGCCTTGGCAATACGCACTATATAAATGGCACTTATTATTATTAGGCTATTACTAGGGAAATACAGTAAACTTCATGAGCTGCTTACACCCCACTTAAAAAAAAAACTTAGTATAGGCCCTACTAACAAAAAAACATTGCCATAACTGTTCTAGTGTGAACAAGGTTAGTCAATATCAGCACTTGTTAATTAAAGTCAATGTTGACATATGTTTAATATATCTCAGGATATCTAATAGAATCAGGTTTCCAACCACGCATATTATTTTTATTGGCAAATCCCCATGCTTTTAATAAAAGGCAAACATTTAGTTTGTTAATTACTGTAAATGGGTTATGTCATCAATTTTTTGACATCCAACACAGTATTAATTACCAATATTGTGATGGACAAAAGTTTTGACATCTATTTTTGATAAAATAAATGTCATCCCATTGTATGTAGTAGTTAATTCCAGACAGCGATGTCTCGCACTAACCGGTATCTTCTTTCTTTCCTAACAGGCTATAATTGAAATCATTTTAAACTAAGTTTTAAATGTCTTTAAATATTTTACATGTTTTTAACTGTTTATATTTTATTAACATACCATTATTGTACAAGCACCGAAATTTCCTGAACAGTATGAAACAAAATGACTTTGACTCTTGAGTTTTGTTTCAGATATGTATGTTTAGTGTTACTAGAGTATTTGTAGCCTATGATTATGTTAGTATTTATGGCTTGAATAGGTATACAATAAATAATTAAGAAAATAAATCAATAATTACATAAAAATTAATCAATAAGATACCTAATATGATAATTAAGATAAATAATTAATAATTAAGATAATGAAGAGAAATTTATAATTAAAATCAAATCTCCTAATACATACCATGTTTCAAACCATCTAATTTTTTTCCATTTTCCGTACAGTTTTGGTATAGAGCAGACCTTTCAACCCTCCCGATTTGTCCACGAGTCTCCTGAAATTTCATCCTACCTCCCCAGTCTCCCGAATATTATAAAATTCTCCCAAAATCTGGTGTACTTCAGGGTTATCACAAACATTTTTTTAAGGGCGAGGTTGCGCTTTGGGGGAAAACCCCTAGCAACTCCAGGGCAGATTCAGGATTGAGAATAAGGTGTCAGGCTCACTTTACTATTATATTCGAGTGGGCGTGGTTCCAAGTTTTCGTTTTGGCGAACCAAAAAAAAAGACCAAAAAAAGTTATTTACCCCGTTTTCCGTTTTTTGGCTCTTTTGATGTCAACAAAATCTGTTAAGTATCAGCTGAGTTATAGTATGGAATGGACATTTTTGGCGGATTTGGCTTTCCATAGTATGTTTAAATAACTGTCTAAAATATTCAGTTTTACGAAAAACCAACCTGTTTGGGCTCATTTTTACAAGAATTTTGGGACACAAAAATTGTAAAATGTCTTGAAAAATTAGTATTTTTAATTTTGGAAGATGAGAGGAAATGTCCCTGTGTCAGAATAGCATAATACCATTATTGTTACGGTACTTCTAGTTAATAATTCTTGGAATATGCATTGCATAATATTTCTCAATAGGCATCAATACAATACTAGGCATTCTTTCAAATCACCCTCAACCAGGATCCAACATCAATCTTGATGAAAGTGAAAGTTTATAAGTTGAAGAGTAACTGACAAGTAGTAAATTTATTGAAAGTAATATCATCTTCTAAAATTCCTTAACTATGTAACAATTTTGAGTTGCACTATCCATGCACTCTGACAATGTACCCACTGTTTAGCTCCCACTCAAATATTTTATGAATTTTATATCTCCCAGGATACATGCAAGAATGTGTGGTGAATTAGGTTATTAAACTCATCCCTGGGGAATCATATCCCCAGGACACATACTGTAACCTGTTTTTGATGAATTTTAACATCAAATTGCTAACAAGAATCTAAAAAATAGCTTATATATCTTGAAGATATAGCAGTGACCTTTAAAATGTTAAATTGCATATGTTACAGAGGTAACATGTACTGTAGTGTATTACACAGCATTCCTACCTCACTTGTACTACATTACTTTATTTATAGTGTCCTTACACTCTATGGTTTACATACCAAAAATATACCGGGCCTTATTTCTTGTCACCACCTTTCCATAAACTTTTTGTCACTTCAGATTTTTAATGAAAAAAAAAACAAAATATCAGTAAAAACTACATACATGTATGTATTAAATTACATTATGTTTTGGTAAAAATTTGTATTTATTTGTTTTCGAAATCATAAAAACTGTTAAGAGTAAAGAAAACAATTTCAATTAAAAGTAGTAGACTTACTATCTCTACAAACAAGAAATTGCACTCAGCTTCTGAACAATCCTGCGCTTTCCTTAAAATATACTGCCATACAAAATTTAAAAAAAAACTAAAAACTGCTTTCCCCTTCTTTTTTATTTGACCTAAGTATATAATTATTTTGAGTACTGTTTTAACTCCCCTCAAATATTCCATGAATTTCATATCTCTCAGGATAGATGTTGGAAAGTTTGCTGAATTAGGTTATTGAACTCATCCCTGGGGAATTACATCCTCAGGACACAACCTGTTTTACATTGAATTAGTAACACTAAAGAAAATACCAAATTTTCCTTGAAAATATAGGAATGACCTTTGAAATGAATAAAAAGAATACAGAGAATAAAACTCTACAATTTTTAAATTCCAAAACAGACCCAATAACTGTTACATGACTAATTAAAACTAGATTTATTTTAAAACAAAATCAAAACAATAATTGTTCCAAAATACATTACACGACAATAGAAAGTAAAAACAGACTTGTTAAGGCATAATACCTGCTTTTTTTAATATGGATTTTACTATAAACATGGTAATTTGGAAATCCAACCTTTAAATAAAAACTATACATTTACTACATAGCTATGGCACTTAATCGCTTTTTTTGTCACTCATGATGAACAATGTATTAAACCTTGATTTTATTGGCACTTTGGAAGTGGCTAAATGTCAGGGTGACGCTTATTTGGCTAAGGGGTGCGGGTAAAAAAGTGCAAGTGAACAAACCTATTAATTTTTGCTTACAATTATACACAAATTTGACAAAACATGCTTAATAAAACAAATTTCACAAAAAATCTATTATAATATGTAATCAAGTTTTGCTGATGGAAACTATTTTTAAAATGTGAAATGTGTTAAAACAGCAATTACAAATCAATGATTCAGTCTTTTGTTTATGATATTGCAATTAAAAAAATCGAGAAGTGTTATTTAAAACAACTACAAATTAAATTAACAGTGAGAGTCGCAAGAAAATTTAATTTCAACAGTGTCACTGTCGATAGTTGATGTGGAGGAGGTGAAAAGTGTGAGTAGTAATAGTGTTAAATTAACACATACGATAAGTTGGCGTTTAAAATTTAAATATGATCATCATGCATCACTGTCTACCATGCGACAAACCTGATTTTAAGTCAAAAATATTCACTGTTATTTCTGCCAGTGATGCAAATGGCATGGCCAGTCTTGACAGTAACATACCAAATTTAACAATATTTTATCGATATAAAATTGAAGTATTTATTCAGAAAATAAATTCTTAGAACTAACAATGTTTAAAACTAGGGGGAACATTCTCAACATAGTTGCGCCCCCACCCCCATTATATTAGGAGCGCCGCGTCCAAATTTGATCCTAACACAAAACACGGAACATGTGGTGTGCACCCTTCTAATATTGTCAAAAGTACACATGCTTATATTACGTGCTCTGCCCAAAAATTCCCATGGCAAAAAAAAAAAAATTGACACAGATACAGTAAGTTTCAGACAACTTATAAAAGAAAATAGTAAAAAAAACATGCAAAATATGGAAATTAATAATTTTTGCTTGGCACATTTGAAAACGTAACCACACCCACCTCGCCAGAAGTAGTGCGTCTCCTTGCATAGAATTCTGGATCTGTCCATGTTATGGAGTGCAATCGCATCATTTATATCCGCCACAGTACAATTTTTAAACATTTCGTGTCACATCCGACAGCAAGTTTTTCACCACTTACAGGATGAGATCTATGTCATGCTTCTAAATGTGGCAGAACCAAGCCAAATGAGACATAAGTCGGAAAATTGAAAATAGAGTTTTTTTGGATTATGAAACTACACATTATTATCTTCAACATGCAAAAAAAATCAGTTTCATATGGTGTTTCCTTGCAAAGTTATGAACAATCAAATTTCGAACATTTAAGATGAAAGTTTTGAGAAAACTGCATTTGAAAATTATTTATCAGTATACATTGACTAAGCAAGGTTATTTTAAATTGCATCTTTTAAAGATGTTTTGATCATTATATCTAAAAATTGTTAAGGTAGTATGAAAGTTGAATGTATGAACTGTATATTTTCTAAATAAAATAAATTTTGAAAAAATTGACCATTTTTAAATTTCTGCCTATTGTGGAAAACTACCATTTGCGACTTGTGTCTCATTTGGCTTGGCTCTGCCACAAATGAAGTCTCATTATGAGACTAAGAGAGTGGTGTTGTTAGGTCCTAGGAAAGAACCTAGTGTTCAGCTAGGTTCGAACCAGGATCTCGCGATTAGATGGATAACCACCAAGCTACAGAGCCACTCTTCAAATATATTGAGTGTTTATTGAAAGGATATCAATCATTTGAAAGGATATCAATCATTTTAGCATCTACTTCACTATAGAGTTGAAAGAGTCAACATGATATCACCTATTTCAGAAGCTCTAACTCCTAGTTGATTTTGTATATCAAATAATGGTTTTTTATAGAGCATGTTCGATTTTTGATAAAGTACACAAATTAAACATACATTACTGGTTGTGCCAAAGTTTATATAAAGGTAAACTATATCTATCATTATCATCATGCAAAAGTCACAGATATCGAACACTCTCAACCTTACAACACAGGTACTGAGGCAAGTAAACACGATTATTAAATGGAAAATGAAGCGAGAAAATTGATGTAATAATTTAGTATGGCACTAGTGCCCATTAAAAATGACATCTGATATCATGGAAGAAATTAATACATAGAAGGTTTTAGTGATTATGGTATCAGGCAAGCCTATAATCAGGTTATATTTTATACTGACTGATCTAATAAGATATGATTAAGTCTATACAAATAAACCATTTATCACAGATTAGAAAATTTAAATCCTTTTAAGATTACTATGTTACTTTTATAAGCTCCTTGGTAAACTTTTGTAATATTTGGAGAATATGTCACCGTTTTAAAATATTTTTGAATAGCCTTGTGGGTATTGACAAAGTGTGAGCCAGCGAGGCATGCAATTCATGCGAGCCAGAGAAGTATGGTGCAAGCCATGCGAGTCACAACAAAACTATACTGGGAAACATGCGAGGCATGCAAGCCATCGTTTTACCATGCGAGTCATGGCAAATGTTCGCTAAAATTCCAAAAAAGTAACAGCGATAACATTTTAATACTAAAATCAAACTAATCCTTCCATCAATCATAATGTATTGACATATTATTATATAAATAGCAATATCTGTATTTATTTGAGGTTAACATTACTAATTTGTAACCGGCCGTATTGAATTCGGCGAGTGGTAGAGCTTCAGTGTTTCATTTTAGACACTGTGTTGGTATGTGTTCGATTCCGGCACGAAATTTTCTATTTTCATATTTTTGGGTTTTTTCTATTTGAGTTCAAATTTGTGGGGTTGTTTTTTTTGGTGGTAGAGAATGTTTTATTACTGTAGGTAAAACAGACATAGGCCTATAATACATTATGAAGCAAGATCACAATAAAAAAAACCCCAAATTTTAGACCAACATAATACATAGCACCCCCATCTCAACAATTTTCAAGTTTTAGCGGGGTGGGGGATGCTCCACCGGGAAAATTTTGGTCTTTAGATGTCCGGAAATGGCCTCAGGGGCACGTTAAGGGATCAAATCTTGTCTTCTGATCAGTGGCAGCGCCAGGATATAGTCATGTTAACCTAAAAATACAGATATTGTATCAAGCTCCCCCTCCCCAAAATTTCCAAAATTATAAAAAAATAATACCAAATTTTGTGAATATTTCGTCAAAATGCTCCATCAAAGTGCCATTTCCAGTCTTCTAGAGGCTCAAAATTTCAAAATTTTCTTGCCTCAGCCCCACCATCGTTGGGCTGAAATTAGACTTAAACTGGTTAAGCCCCTCCCCCCAATTTTGCAGACTTGTCTATACCCCTGCATTGAGCAAAAAAACTTGCAAGCATGGATTCAGTAGTTCAGCTGGCCTAAGAGTAAACATTGTTAAAGTAGGTCTTGTAACCTGCAGATAAATCCATGCCATTTACGTCTTGGGGCATATACAGCCAGAAATATAGTTCAAGTCATACCATTACTCAAACCAATCTAATAGAGGGGCATGAAATCAATCACAATATTCTAAGGTCGCTAATTTTCATAATTTGAATTTATTAACAAAAGTGGAGTAATTATTATACTGAATTTCACCAAATCATGTTAATTGAAATAACTGCACCTACACAGTATATCTTAATAAAAAAAATATATTACAAAAAAAGATTACAACTAGCATTTGCTTTTTTAATTAACTTGATCAACCAAAAACCGCAGCCACTTAAAACAGAGTAAACATTGCAAATTGGATCGACCGCATTCACAGGATAAATAATTATCAATATTGTCTTTGCGTTAGTTATCAAGCAGAAGCGAGCATAACGAGTTCGAGATTGATCAGCCGCTAATTCCACATGACAAGTTGTTTTTGTTCCGAGGTTATCTATGGTTGAACCTCCTTAAATTAACATTAATAAAGATTTATCGTGCGCATTTATTTTAATAGGATCTATAAATATCACCGCGGTAATAATCACATTTAGAATCCTGAAAAAACATGTAGTAAAGTATGATCTGTAAAAATAACATTAATGATAACATTGAATATTCAGTCTGATATCTATGATTGGACTCAATTAAATTTAGTTTGCAATTACATTATACAGTATTTTAAGCTATTTTTATGTGACTCAACAGAACATTAACTTGCGCTATGCTAGCACTATCCAAATGCAAACAAAAAAACGTTTGACAAGAAAAAGGGGTCATTTTTCATGTTTATTCCGAGGTAATATTACTAATCATTAATTTTGTAGAAGCCAGGCAATATTTCTCAGATATTGGGCTAAAAAATAAATCACACATTTCTTCATTGTTGCGTATCATATATTACAGTTATGAGGTGGTTTATATAGTAAAATAGAAAATTTAATTCTCTCAAATCCTGTTGTAAACAACATTATTATGACAACTTAATTTGTTTGTATTCACAATCTCTGATTATTTGCTTCTCATGTTGGAATATTCTTTAGTCCACTTAAAACACACTTAACAAATATATTGCTAAAAATTTATTAATTTTAAACTAAATTATTCCTTTTTTATGCAATTTTATTGTTTATTTTACAAGGAGTTGTAGTAGGCAGGTTCTTAGGGTTAAAAAAAGCATGTTGTGTCTGACCAACAAAAAAATTACAACTGACAAACCTAAATTTTCTAAATGCTTGGAAGCAATTACTGTTTTTCTTTTTTAAGGCCTTATGTCACTGTACATTACTTTTTATTTTAACACCTACCTCCGACGGATACCGCAGATCTTATTAAAATTAGATAATCCACCAACCCCCCACCCCCAGCTTTCAGAAAAAAATATATCAATATTAGTAACAATTTGTCTATAAAACTAAAATTTTCAGCAATCATAAGGAAATTTTCAAGGGGAGAATGCCTCCAGGCCACCACTCGAAAAAACAAAACTATTACTCTCTAGTGCTTCCCCAACTTTACAATAAAGTCTGGATCCGCGCCTGGGGGAGAAATTACATTGAAAATAAGAAGTAAACTTTTGAAATAATGTATATGTTTCTTGGTCAATCGTCTATCTGATGTATCATGCCACTCACACAATGATTTTCCAAACATACAACATGATCTTCATTAAACTAAATTAACTGTTAGTTCTGCATTCTATACTAAATATGAAAAGCATTGCATAGACAAACTAAGAAAACACAAACCAAAAAACATATTTTCAAAGTCTATTTATTCATTATTTACCTTCTGAAGTTGAATGACCATAAAAATGTGCTTATCTTATGAAAAACATTTGGTATTATTTGCCATAAAATATGATCTTATAAGAAACTTTAACAAAATTGTAAGACTTTAATCTTATTAAATGTCACATTATAATTCCTCACTGGAGATAAAGCCTCAAGTGTTCTTGATTTAAATCAACATTAATTACAATACAAATGTACAAACAACAACATACATATCTATACAGAGTGTGTTTAATAAACAAAACAGCATTAATTTTTAAGATCAAAAACATGTTTTTATGCTGTATTTGATCATATACAGAATACTCTCCTAAGCCCAGCAATCTGTCTGTCTGTCACTGTTGATATTTGTTTTTTAGAAAGTGGGTATACAGGTTCAAGAGATGCCCATCCCTTTGAAAAAAATAACTTGGTTAACATGGTAGATAATGGTAGCAACAAGGTAGATATAGGTTGTTAACAGGGTTGACTCTATAAAACTACCATATCAAGGAATACTACCAAAGATATGGTCAGCAATTCTCTACAAAACATACAAAAATACAGCCATTATTGAGAATAAACCTTCAGATTAATTATAATTATAACAAACAAGCAATTACTTATTGACCTTAAGGCTAAATATACACTACCTTACTAGGTAGTTCTCCCTAGTAATTTA
>JAOTQE010034108.1:0-10203 GCA_025631205.1 Nesometra sesokonis
ATGTTTTGATATTGTTAATTAATCAAAACACCTATTAATAGTTCAAAATCCTGAAATTTATCTAGCAAATAGACTAGATAAACATTAAAATTATTTATTGTACTCCTGAAGTTATTAAGGAAGATATGTTTGCGCATGGAATTAACTGCTGTATGTAGCTTTCAAAACAGAGAATTAACCAACTTTACATATCAGAACAAAATCCAACTTATTCCAAGCCAATATACAACAAACGATCAGAAATTTTCAAGATGATCGTAGGCCTAACTCGAAAAAAAATTAACACCTACTGGAATTAAACATCTTATTAGACAATAAAAAGTTATCGGGAGAACACGAACATAGTAAACACACACACACACACGCACATTATAATAATCAACAAACACCCTGCCGACCAATGAGGAAGTTTGCAATCTCTACCTATCTAGTTACGAAGGTTAATTCTTATCAAGGTTACGTGTCAAAACACAGAACATCAACATCTTTTGCAGCAAAATATAACACAAGGGATAAGGGTGAGGGTGAATAAGAGTGTAAGAGGGGTGGGAAGAAGGGACATTTTTACTTCACAGATGTGTTATCTCGCAAACAAGTCTTTTTGTCATTTCCCCGAGCACCATATATAAATTAACAGTTCGATGGCAGTTATGATGCCTTTAAGTGGTTTGTTTTTATTTCATGATTGTTCGTGGTTCGGATGAGTGAATTCATTCGAATTCGGTGTTCTTCTCGTAACCATTTATGTTGTTCCCGTTTCCACTCGTGTTCTTCCATCATCATTTTTATCCGTACTTGATGTTCCTCAATCATGAGACGCATTTTAAGTTCTTCGCATTTCTCCACATGTCTACGCGGTTCGGTATCACATTCCATTTCTAGAGGTGTGGTCGGCAGCTTAACTACATACGGTTCCATAGCATCTGAGGGCGCATGACTCCCTGACGTTGATTCCGATGATTGAGGCGACTCAAATAAATTTTGTGATTCACTTCGTTGATGTATGTTCGGTGTTGTAATATCTATATTAGAAAAGTATATAAACAATAATATAAAAACAATAACAAAATAATAATTACGTACAGTTTAAAACTCATTATAATGAATAATTAATTATATGTAAATACCAGAGTCACGAAGCAGAATCATATATAATTTATTAAATCCTATTAAGTCAACAAATTATAAAATAAAAATTGATTTAATTAAAAATTTGGCTAATACTGGCTTTCCAAATTAATTAATAATTAAAAATAAAACAAAAATCATCATAAACAAATTTAGTAAACAATATCATAGAAGTAATATAATAAATAACAATTTAATGATAACAACTTAAAAATTTAACCAAAAACCAAATGTAATGTTATATTTATATAATAAAAAAATATAAGCTTATACAACACAAATTATCATAGAAACAATTAAATTAATATTAATGTAACATTAATAATTAAAATATAACAACTAATACAGTGTACTATTGTTGTCGCAAATTTACAAGGTCTATTATGAGAAATGGTAATTGTAGCTCTGGTTTCAATACACTCTTAATTTATACTGTCTTTACTGTGTGTACAGTGTTATTTAAACATTTTATTATTGTGTAACAATATTAATAAGCAAATTTACAAGGTCTATATTGAGATCAGGTACCTGGGACCTAGGTTACAATATTATCTATTTTATTTTTAGAATACATGGACAAAATTAAAAATAAACATTACTTATGAAATTAATTTATTTTATTTTATTAAAGAAACAAACAATGCAGCATAGCAAAATGCAGCAAATTTACAAGGCCTCTTTGAGACCCGATACCTGGGGCTATATTTACAATATAATAGCTTATATTTAGATTATATATACAAAATTACCATTAAACATTTAACAAATATATTTATGTTATTTTATTGAAAAAAAACAAATGGACAAATAATATGGCGTAGCAATAATATATCACAATTTTACAAGGACTATTATTGAAATCTAGTACCTGGGGCTGTGGTTACAATATAATCTATGTTATATTTAGATCACAAAAATTAAATTACATATATAAATTTTCCTAAATTTATTTAATTTTATTTAAAAAGCAAATAATATGGCATAGCAATGCCATGCTGCAAATTTTGAAGGCCTATTATTAAGATCCGGTAATTGGGACTGTGGTTAAAATGTAATCTACTTTATAATTATAATCACAACATTTTTTTTTCAAAACTTATTTATTTTATTTAAAAAACATTGTCAACTAATATAGCGTAGCAATACTATGACATAAACTTACAATAATAATATTTGACATTTACATAGCGCTTATTGCCAAGGCCTCTAAGCGCTTCATAATTATTACCCCAGTCATTGGAACAAACGCCTATGGAATACAATCCATTCCACAATGTTGGAGCTGTAAACAGCGCATATGGCATTTGTACCTCCCAGGTACCGATTTATACTCCTGAGTGGAGAGAGGCAACGTGGATAAAGTATCTTGCCTAGGAACACAAACAGCTGACCAGAGTAAGCATCGAACCACTGACCTCGTTGGAAGCCTGAAACGCCACCACTGCGCTAACTGCTTCCACAAGGCATATATTTGAGATACACTCTAGTTTATATTTAGATTAGTTAAATTAAATTAAACAATTTTACAAAATTTTATTTTATAAAAAAGAATTTACAAATAATATGCTGCAAAATTCCAAGGCCTATTATTGAGATCCGGTACCCGTGGTTGTGGTAACAAGATAACATAGTTTATATTTAGATCACATAAACTAAAAATATAAACACATAAAAAAATAATTAATTTTAATTTTAAAAAATTGACAAATAATATGGCATAGCGCAATACCAAGCCGCAAATTTACAAGGTATTAAGATCCGGTACCTGGGACCATGGATACAATATACTCCAGTTTATATTTAGATTACATAAATAAAATTACAACTAAACAGTTAAAAAAAATTATTTTATTTTATTAAAAAAAAACACTGACGAATAATATGGCGAAGCGCAATATTATGCCGCAAATTTCCAAGGCCTATTATTCAGATCGAGTCGGTAGCTGGGGCTGGGTTTACAATATAATCTAGTTTATGCTTAGATTGCATAAATAAAATTATAATTAAACACTATTTAAAGTATTTATTTAATTTAAAAAAATAAACATTGACAAATAACATAGCGTAGTAAGACTATGTCGCAAATTTACAAGGCATATTACTGAAATCCGGTACCTGGGCCGTGGTTATAATATAATCTAATTTATATTTACATTACATAAATAAAATTACAAAATAATTTTTTTTTTAAATTAATTTTTAAATTTGATTTTAAAACATAAATAAATAATTTGGTGTAAACCGCAAATTTACAAGGCTTATTGTGATTATGAACCCGGTGCCGTGGATACAATATAATCTAGTTTGCGTTTAAGATTAAATAAATAAAAAATTAACAATATAAAAAAGTAATAATTACTGGAAATAGATAGTAATAATTTCTCTATTACAGAGTTTTATATTACACAAGGATGCTGTGGTTTAGCATAAGGCTAATACAAGCTATCCTATCCTTGAAAAAATCAAAACGAAACCGAACCCAAAAAAAATGCACATCATTCTTAAATTACAATCGACAGTTTTCGTTGTTTAATAGACTTACCTTCTGAATCTCTTGATGAGTCTACAGATTCAAAAATATGTGGAATAAATGCGCGCATAGTGTCCGTGACCGACGGTGTGGAAGATGGCGAAGCGTTTGAAGTCTCCATTTTTACCATTTGTAACTCTTGCCACTCTAAAGCATCTTGCTTTCTGGCTTTTTGTGTGAGATTCTGAAAGCAAGTCCTTAACTCCTGTGAAGTACGAATACAAACATCATCTTCAGCGTTAAATAATTTTTCAATGTTTTGCCAAGCTTCGTCCTTATTTTTTTGAGTTTTCATATCCTTGCACGACGAAACCACAATAGGGTGCTGGTTTGCCAAATGAATTAACAAACTTCTTTCAAGAGGGGAAAAATTCGCTTTTCGTTTGACCATCAGCCCACCACCATTCGGCCCTGAAATTCCGTCACGTTTCCTACAATTCTGCTGCATGGTTTCATCCTTTTTAGCTTTTTGGAGCAAATTCTGGTAGCAAATTCTCAATTCTTGCGACGTACGCACAGAAATATTCTCAGAATCGTTGAATAAAACTGCGATCATTTGCCAAGCCTCGTCTTTGCTACGTTGAGTCTTTGAATCCTTTGACGACGAGCTGACTATAGGGTAGCCTTTGGTTAAATCAAGCAGAATACTTTTTTCCAACATCGTAAAGTTGGCTTTGCGTTTGGCCATGGGTGGTATGCGTAGAGAGCTCATGAGTGACTCGGTTGTTTTCACGTCAGGTACCAATAAAAACAGCTACGTTTCACGGACTAATGTTACTTATAAGCAGGCACGGGTAAGTCCACAAATATAACAACATGGAGACATGAAGTTATGTGTAGCTAGCCTTGACCAGTTATTCACATATTCAGTATTTACTGGTATGTTGTAGTATCGCTGTTCCAATGGCTGACTCCTACTGTATAGTATAGATCTCTTTTAATATTGTGCCATAAATGCTATTACCTAATTAAATTCCATTCCTATGACCTTCGTAACCTTCGCGTACATGTACGTGATTGGCTAGACCCATCTATAGACCTAATGTAATTATAACCCCTAATTTAACTCTGTATATAATAGGAGAAATTTATGAATTTGGGGTATAACCTACCCAGGCAACAATAAACAATAATTTTAGGCAAAACTTTAAATAAGAATTGATTTTTTGAAGCATACATACCGCACACATATACCAATTTCTTTACCAGGATATAGCACAAAGAAACCACAAACAATAAAAAGTCAATTCGCACATGTGGAGAATAGCTATTTCAGGTTTTTACATTCATCAACACCGAGGACACAACTCTGATAGTATTATCATCATTCATCTAACGAATCAGTCTGCAAAATTGATGTTAAAATAATTTTTTTGGCCTTAGTTTTATGCTGAAAAAAAGACTCGATAAGTATATTTTTCACATCGCCTGGGAGTGGACGAGTCCAATACTAGCTGTTGTACGCTGCTAGGCCTAACGAGACAAACTAAACATACACAAGTTTGTACGAATAATAGCATTATAATTGATTGTCTGGCCATGGGATATGCCTAGCTGGTTCACATGAATAACCGTTCACACATAATATCAATTAACAATAGGGTTATGTACAATTTCGACTGTATTGGAATTTACCTATGATGAAATTTACAAGCCGTTTGCGAACCAAATTTTCGTGGTAACTGGGAGGCGGTTATAGCATACGCTTACGCGGAGTAGAACACACATTTCCTCATGTATAAACGCAATAATACCGGCCTAACAAATTTACTATAACTGTGTATATTCAACACGTTCAGGCATTAAATACATGATTAGAGGGTTATTAAACGTTACTAATTAATATATTTTAAATAATAACTCACTAATTTAAAAATATTTTAATGTTAAAAGTTTAAAGTAGATGATAGTAAACACAAAATATGGACTCACACATCTGTTTACAAAATAAACTTGATTATTGTAATTTGAAGGAGACATTTAGGAATAAAAATAAATTTTAGTAGAACTAATTGTTAAAATAGATCATGCAGTAAATAAAATTGTATATGCATTCTGTTAATAGTCTATAACTTTATTAAACTTTGCTCCTAATATTGTAATAAATGGTAAATTAGGAAAAAATGAATTATTCAAAATTAAATAAATTTAGTAAATTCAGTAAGCAAACTTAAATCAAAATAATACATTAAAAAGAATAGAAATGGGATTATATACAAGGCAAAAGCTTTTCCTTCCGTGCCTAAAATGTATCAAAACCTAAAATGTATAAATTTTTTGTTTGCCAGTAAATAGTTTTGTTTACCCAAAAGACCTTATTATTAGCCAAAATGCGACCATGTTTTAATTAAACATTGTCTTTAATCTTTTATTTGTAAACCTAAAATATAAATAATTTTAAGTTTGCATTGTTGTAGATGTAATTTCTACCATATAGTGTATACTTGTATTTATTTGTCTTTTAATTTTTGGTTGCACCACTAAAGACAGTGTCTGCCACTGATAACAAAGTGGATGCCAATAAATAAATAACTACCACAAGGCATTAAATAACCTCCCAAACAACATAATCACAGCTTTTTAAGGAACATAAGTATTAAGTATTAAGTATTAAGTATTAAGTATTAAGTATTAAGTATTAAGTAAACTGCAAAATTGCTTTGTAATTTATGGGAAGCTCTATTAAAAATCAGTTTCATACAATTTTTTTTTTTGTAAAGTTATGAACAATCAAACTTTGAACATTTAGAATGCAAGTTTTGAAGAAAAATATGTTTGAAAATTGCTTATCAGCCTTAAGTATAGAAAACCAACTTTGTGACTTATACCTCCTTTGGCGGCCACATTTTGTTTATCCACATAGTCCTTTGTTTATTTGCCTGTTACCAATATTTCGATTATAAATTTTATTTTAAGATAATGTTTCATATATAAATACCTTTTGTGTGCCATTTGTTTATCATTTCATTTTATTCATTTCTAAAAAAAAAATGTTTTACTTAATTTAATTTTACATTTGTTTCACTTACATTTATTTCACACAGTTTAACTTGTATTACTTTATTTGTCAGTTTTTATTCACGTCATCAACCAGTGATTCTATTGATAAAACACTTGTATTTTTTCACAACAAGGATAAACAATTTAAAAAATGAATTATATTAAATATCCTTTTCAATAAACAATTATACCTATCTAATAAAAATGTAACTAAAAGTATAATACACTTTACATAACAAATACCATTTAATTTATACATTACAACACATTTATCAATATCTTTATCAACCATTCACTTTTAATTTCCATTCAGAGCTTTATTTATTAATATATTATAAATATTATAGTATTTAAATTCTTTTGAAATAAATTCATTTATTCAGTTTTATTAAATTACTGTATTATTATATTTGATAGTGTTATAATAACTATAAAATTATACTAAATAAAATGAATCAACCTTTGTTGTTTTTTTAAATGTCCGATTATTTAGTCTAGGCCTGAAAAAGTACCTACCCTGTTACCCGATGAAAAAGGCGCTGCTAAAAAATTTGGAGTTTTCTATTTTTTAGTCCAATCATTAGTTAACAAAATGGCCGTATATTTGTATATGTCCAACTAAAAAACAGGGGTTGCATCATTCTTTGCAACACGATACATTTTACTAAAGAGCACATCTGATTGTGTTTGAACAACTGTTGTGGTTTTTCTGTATTTTTAGTTTCTACTTAAAAAGAAACTTTTTCTCACTCAACAAGTATTTTTACAGACATATTTCAAAAACCAATTAAATTTTCTGTTTTAAAAATTGTAGGTTTTTTTTAAATTGAATTGATGCTACATAACTGTGTTTAAAAAATGATAAATATAAAAAAAAATGCAATGCTATGTGTATATAGATCCTCCCACACATGTTACATTTGTGTGTATTTTTATTTGTTTATATTAATATTATTTGTATAATTATGATTAGACTTATTTAATTAGATTTTTTTTTTTTTTTTTAAATTTCGTGTCACATCCAACAGCAAGTTCATTTGCCACTTGCAGGATGAGATCTACGCCATGCTTTCTAAATAAAGTCTCATGAGGCTTGGGGAGTGGCGTTGTTAAGTCGTGGGAACCAACCTAGCGTTCAGCCAGATTTGAACCTAGTACCTAGGGATTGGAAGGCAAGCATGCTAACCACCAAGCTACAGTGCCACTCATTCTGAGATCAATTCTGGTTTATCAGTGAAAATAGTTAAAATATGAAAAAGACACTATATTTTAAAAAAAAACCAAAATAAATTATACACACATAAGTAAAAATTCTGATTTTGGATAAAAATAAATATAAAATAAAAACATAAAACAAAATAAACTTAATAATAATATTATTCATATGGACAAAATAACCTTTTAACAAACACATGGCTTCTTCACATCATTAAAACATACAAATTAGCATTATTAGTGAAAATAGTTAAAATATGAAACATATACCACATTGCAAAAAAATAATTATAGATAAGTCAGTAAAAATTCTAATTGTGAATAAAAATGAAATGAAAATATATAAAATCAAGGAGTATTTACTCCATGATAAAATAAACGAAGCATAAACATATTATTGGTATGAGATAAGAAAAATAAAGACAACATTCAACAAGCCACGACTGCTTCACACAATTAATGTATAACCTACCAATTAAAGGTATACAATCCCATAATAGATGCGTCCTTCCTACCACTACGTAGCCAAGCTTTAAATCAATTTAAATATAAACCCCTTTCAGCTATGAAAGCGGGTCCCTTTTTGATGCGTGAATGGTCTAATATGCTGCTAGCGGTGATCAAAAGTCTTGAATGAATATTCCATGTTTTTACGACCTTTTCTTAAATTTGTGACCCTGACTAAATGCAAAACCAGGTTGCAAATTGAACTTTTAGAAAACTTTTGTAATCGTTCAACGACTTTTAAGTGTTTTACATGGTCAATTTAAAACATGAGTTTAATATATTACTAGTACGCTAATGTAATATTCTAGAAAATGCTTAGATTTAATTTAATTGTTTTATTTAATATAACAAGATTAAGTTTGGTTAATGTTAAAATGCAAGACTTTAAATCTTTTATAGTGTAACATTTAAATATAGTCGGACATGAACATATCAAACCTATATGTCTAATTTTCACAATAGCCTGCTTTCCTGTTAATCCTTCCTCAAAAACATCAATCTGTAACACAACTTCGAATAGCTATCAAAAAGTTTAAACATTCCTGATAAAATTAAAATCATGTTGGACTGTTAAATTTCCAGTATTTACCTCTGGGCACAATGAATTGTTTTGTATGCGTTTGCAACAAATTAAAATCAATATAAAACAGAGTTGAAATGAATCTTCATCTACAATTTATACTTATTTAGTTAGAAAATTCTATTTATAG
The DNA here is from genome assembly GCA_025631205.1 of Nesometra sesokonis. Lineage (NCBI taxonomy): Eukaryota > Metazoa > Echinodermata > Crinoidea > Comatulida > Antedonidae > Nesometra > Nesometra sesokonis. The sequence goes on from JAOTQE010034108.1 coordinate 9,091, forward strand.
TCTCCATCAAACATTTTGAATGGTTGAGAGAGCGCCACGTGATTAAAACTATTCCTAATATTCCAGCATGCTGACGTCACTTTGCGAAATATTATACTATTTATCAAAGTTACGTCATTTTTATGACGCCACTTTGAGATATAGTAAAACACTATTTCTCAAAACGTCACTGACAATCGTGATGTTTACACAGTAACAAGCGCTAGTCCTAGGCATTCTGATCAGTTACCTGACGATGATATGAATTTATCGATTGAGTAGTGGAAACACCCAAAACAAATAATATGGTATGTCCGTTTTCCAAGAATCTGTGGAGATTGTAGTGTGAATTTTGTAGGCCTATAGAGTGTAGGCGTCGATCGCAACCTCCCGAGAGCTTATGGGAAAGGTAGGCCTAGGAGCCTAAGTGAAGGCTAAGGTGTTTGATGTAGAAAATAAAACTAATATACGTTGCCTAATTTCAAGTTTCTGGGTAAAACTATGGGCTTCGATGCCTCCAAATAGTACTATTCACTTCGGCGCTGCACCCCTCAGTGAATAGTACTATTTTGGAGCCCCTCTGCCCATAGTTTTAAGCAGCAACTCTCAAGGCAATGTATGTTTGTATAATATATACATTCTAAATCAATTCACGAACAAACAATATACACAAATGAAGAACCAAATGCCTGATTTATTGTTAGGCCCAAGACCCGTAAAATCTCACCATAGGCAATACTGTCTAGCAAAAACCCTATGATCATTACACAAAATTGTTACAGATGAAGGCATTTCAACTTTAACAATCAAGGTCATTAACTTATTTTGGCGTCCAGGATTAACATTGAAAGCAACGCCTCCTGACAATCGTTCTTTAACGCGCTTTTATTCTGGATTAACGACTAAATAGAAACACCATTTCAAACTGTCGTTTTTGGTATTTATGTTCAACAGGAAAATGAGCTTTAACTGACGTTAATTTTCACTATTATGACGTTAAACTATGACAATTTAATGTTTTACAGGAGGGTTCAGGATTTCAAGATTCAAACTAATGTCTATATAGAAATAATGCTGCAGAGTTTCCACGAAATAGTTTCAAGGGTGGATTTAAGGGGGGGGGGGGGGGGGGGG
>JAOTQE010034119.1:0-7500 GCA_025631205.1 Nesometra sesokonis
GGTGGTGATGGTGGTGGGGGTTACTCGAACCTGGGTTGGATTTTGACAAGCAAAAATATAAACAAACACCCATTTTACCTTATTGTCACCCCATTGGCACGTTCTTTATTAACTTAAAACATAGTCCTTTACCTCCGAATGGGTGTGCTCAGTTCCACTGAAGGTTGTGCTCGGGGCGCAGATTTATTTTGCGTCCTAATTAATGATTATATATTCACAAAAAGCCACATAATTACATTTAGGTACTCTCGTCTTCAGGACAATATTTCTCAACGCAGTTAATACCGTTTTTAAGATCATCATCATCATCATCATCATCATCATCATTGTCGTCGTCATGGTCTTAATCGTCGTAATCGACATCATATCATCACCTTTCGTTATCGTAGTCATCAATACATTAAGTCACATAATTACATTTAAAATGTATTAAGTACTCTCGTCGGACAATATTTTTTCAAAGCAGTTAATGCGTTGTTAAGATTATCATTAACAAACTTTCTACTCAGTCGTAGCTGTTTTGCTCCAGATAGTCTCCTTACCAGGTCATGAAATCAAACACTCTATTAATGACATGTATGTCTACAATGTATCCAGTTCCTCATTATGAGCTTTCTTCAATCACAGATTCTATATGCCTATTATCGTTTTAAATAGTGTCGCTAACCGAAGTAATTATCTACTAAAACGTTCAGCTTCTTATTTACACCTTTGGCTATAAATGCCTTGCAATTGTACGGTTAAGAAGCTAATTGGATGTGACAGGTATAAATAAAACAATGTCACGAGGTACTAGACGTGTGAACACGATAATTAAGTGAAGTTGTTGTTAAGGCCTACGTGTGAAAGGAACCTAATGCAGTAAGATGATCAGCTTGTCAAAATCTCCAACTACCACATTCCTAATTAAACAAGTGCCTTTAATTACAGAAAATTTTCAAAATTGCAATCGGAATTGCAGCACACACAAACATCTTTCTCTTATATATATTATATTCTATATAGTTTTTAAGATTTATTCGCTTCTGATCTTTTTGAATGTTTTATATAGGCCTACAGCTTTTATGTTGTTTAGAATTTTTACTGTGTGGTCTACATACTTAATTTCAAAATGCTGCACACGCCGAATTCTTTCTTTATGAAGAAAAACAAAAATAGTTTCTGTATCCGGAAAATTTTCATTCCCCCCTGTTTTTGTTTTTCTAGTCAACTCTACGAATTAACACATAAAAACATAGCCCTACATTAGCTTTTCACAAACCTCAAAATTTAAACGAAGTTCAGATTTTTTCTAGAAATAAGAGTCTTGGTAAAAAAGTGTATTGGATGCCCAGGGCTAAATTTATCAATCCCGATAACTTGGTTGTCATCTTTGATCAGATCGATGAAGTTAGTTTTCATGTTAATCATTTTCAACATTACTATTCAGATGTACAGACGAGATAAAAAAAAGCGTGAAAATTAGAACTTAACATTAACCTAATTATCAGCCTCCTTTGTAGGGCTACGGATCCACCTGTTAGGATATCTAATTCTCATTCTCTCTTAATGGGGCTAGTTTAATCCTACCGATATTATATTATACATGCCAACATTTTGGGAACCAAATGAGTGAAAAAACCACCATCGACGGTTACAAGTACTCAATCTGATTTCAAAAAGCAAAACAACGCCGTTGTTTTCCCTATTTTAAGGTCGTTTTAACTTGCGTAGCGTTGTATTTACCTAGGTTTTCCCGGTTTTATAAAAATGTAAACATGGCATTTTATCCTTTATGGGTTTCTGAGTAAGTTCAAATATATTTTTTAAACAAATTGTTCTCATGCGTGAGGAAATGCGATGTATGCGTGAGGAGTGAAAACTGGTTCTTACGCGTGAGACTCAACCATTTTGCGTGAGAGTTGGAAGGTATATTAGCGAGGTTTCGCAGATTTATGAAATACGAATACGAAAACGGATACGTCATAAATTCATGTAACATTTGAATAGAACACCTTAAATATCTGTCACAGTTGGTCAGTATTTTACGACGATCATCAACAATTCATAGGTAGAAAATCTGATATATTTTTTAACACATTTAGGAACTTTAAAAAATTGGAGTGTGACGTATCCGTTTTCGTTTTCGTATTTCGTAAGTTTGCGAAACCTCACTACTATATTTTGCGTCTAACCAACTCCATACATCATTCAGTCCGTCTATCGGGTTTTTCAGTCTCCTCAATGGGTGGATCCAGCAGAGCTGGATATACAGTGCCCGATGCCGGATAGAGGGGACCCGGTGCCCCTTCCGCGCTGAATTGGTGTTTATAGATGGTCTGATTTTCTCCATAGGAACATTTTTTTCAAACTAAATAGGGTTTTTTTCATTTTTCATGGTATTTGAGAGACCATGTTTACAGATAATTCATTGCAACCTTTTGAAAAAATAACACCCTCTGACTAGGTAGATCTACCATGTTAAATTACTAAGGAGATCTACCTAGAACCACAGAGAATTACCTAGTAATGATGTTATTAATACCTTAAGGTTTATTCTAAAATGGCTGTATTTGTATACTTGTAGAGCATTGCTGACATATCCTTGTTATCCCTTGGTATTGGTAGTTTTTATAGGGTTAACCCTGTTAACTACCTTTATCTACCTTGTCACTACCATTATCTACCATGATAACAGAGTTACTATTTTTAAAGGGAAACAATCATTTTTTAGGTTCAAATAATATAATCCCAAACAAAAAGAGGGAGGGGCTGGGGGTTTCCCACCCCTCCCCCCATTGGATCCGCACCTGTCCTCTACATGCTATTTTGTCTACAGCTAACAGTCCTATTTTTTTCCAGATCTACCGTCGATCTTGTCACCATACACTCTGTTACCTTTGACATTTTCTCGGTTTTAGTTAGTCCAGACAGTTTGTCAGTAATGTATTCCAGTAACTTCAGTTATCTGGTCGGTTTGTCGGTATAGGCCTACCTTTTATGCAGTTTCTGTTTTTTAACTAATTTCCCAGATTTACGTTAGTCCTATAGGTTTCAAATTTAGTGGACAGGTTATTAGAAATATCTTTAGAATCTAAGTTATCTTGTTTGTTTTATTGATTTGATATTTATTCGGTGTTGTGGGACCCCAAGGATAACCCACAAAAATCCGAGCACTTACTTCCAGCACAGTTGTGGCGCCAGGATTTGCCCGACGGGGGGGCCACGGTCCCCGACACGGAGGGGGGGGGGCATGGTTCCCGACAGGGGGCCGACCAGGGAAGTCCGGGTGAGCGTGGTTACCCGTTTGGTTTTCATTAGCAAAAAAAAAACACCGTTATTTCCCCGTTTTTGGCCCATATCACGTCTATTTTCGACTTTTTTGGGTCACTTTTGTGTTTTGTATGTACATTTGTATTTTGCTTTTCCCCGACGAAAATGGTCAATCTTCCCCGACAAGGGTCCAGCCTTCCCCGACGGGGGGGGGGGGGTAGGGGGCGCTAGCGCCACCATTGTTCCAGCATCCATGCTTCCAGTGGGGGCTTTATGGTGATTGGGCGGCAGTACAACACTAAACAATGAAAGTTGACTTATTTCCATTGGGGTCCTTCTGGTGGTGATTGGGCAGTACGTGGGGAGATAATTTTCTACTCCATGTCCGAAGAATGCACTGCGTTCTTTAACGTGCATGTTTTTAACGAGCCATGTTGTACATGGAACAAACGGCTTATTACTGTACCTTGCATTTCGACCCTCCAACCGAAACACAAGGAGAGTGGTGTGGTGTTTGTAGTACCTTTTGTTGTACCTTTTATAGTTTCTACAGTATTACTTTTTAAAAATACAATTTTCCCGATTTCTGTTGGTCCCAGAAGAATAATTGTCACTCCATGATTAGTTTTATGGGTTTTCTCTGTAATTACGGTGGAACACTTCATTAATAAATTGGTCAATCAGATAGTTGATTCGTCGTCCGGTCCTTACAGATAGCTGGTAAACGGATCTCATCAAAACATAGCCTACGTATGATTTTTTTTTAATTTCTTGTCACATTCAATAGTTAGTTTTCTCGTCACTTACAGGATGAAAGCTACATCTAGCCTTCTAATCCGAGTCTCATTGTGAGACTTAGGGAGTGGCACTGTAGGGGAAAGAACCTAATGTGAAGCCAGGCTTGCACCAAGGACCTCGGAATTGGAAGGCATTCATGTTAACCACCAAGGTAACTCGCCACTCAATTTATATGGCCTATTTCCGTCGATCAAATCAATAGTTCCACAGGTCCTTGTTTCCCTTAAAGGGAGGGTACGAAGCTTCATCATGTTTGCAGACAAATGCTACTTTATCATTTATACTATAGACCTATCTATATATTTTAGACAATTGCTTATAATAAACCCAGTTGAAATTATTTTATAACGGTCGCAAAAACTCAGAAACAGACAACTTGTTGGTGGTACGCACACAAATAAGTGTTGACATGACGTCATATACAGTATCCATGCACAATGCAATCTAACATGGCTGTTTAAGAGACAGGTGTATTTTATATAAATTAAAATTTAAGATATTTGTCCTTTGTTAATAATACAGCAGATATCTATGATCGCAATATTAAAAGCGTGTCTTATTTCATAAACATGAGTTTAAATGATAGTGAAGAATGTAATATAATATGACTTAAAACTGTAATCTATCTGAATTTTGATTTTGACGGATCTTTTTGATGTACGTTAAGAATAAAACCAGAGGCGAATTGTAAGGTAAAATTGCATCGTTATTCAAATGTTCTCTCTCCGTATCCTGCTCTCCTCTCTCTCTCTTTTCAGAATACCGAAACACGGACATTTTTTATTAACTCAGCAAATATAATTGTTGTGCTTTTAAAAAATGTCACCTCCCAATTATCACCACTACAACAAACACCACCATCACAACCGCCACCACTAACACAGCCAACGACCACCACCGCCGCCGCCGCCAGCACCATCAACACCAACCACCACTACCACCACCACCACCACCACCATCACCGTATCTCAGAATCGACCATGGGAGTCGCTGATGCGGCTTTGTTGACAGTGTTTCAATTGCAAAAATAAATTAACACCTTGAAAAGCAATTTGAATGTATAAATGTTCCATATTCCGAGCATCAGGAGGTGCCTAATATCTTTGAGGTTGAGAATGCAATTCAACCTCAACTATGGTGTGTATGTTTTTCCCTTCAATTAGTGAGATAAGCAGGCATCGATTGCATTAATTTTTTATAGGCCTACTTTGAACTGTAATTTAAATATAGGGATAGTGTCAGGTACCGGTACCATAAATATCCGCAAATCAACCCATGGTCTGCAATACAACTAGACCTATGTTTTTTTGTTTAATTATATTTCTTTGAAATGATTAAATAGTCCTCTTTAATTTGTTTAAATTGACATTTTGAAAAACAATTTAAATGTATATAAGAATGCCATTTCCGAGGAGAGTCAAGCCTAATTTAATTGCGTCATGAAAAGCAATTAAATTATAAGAATGTAATATTACGAAATTATGATATTCTAGAATTTTCTTAACTCAGCACCACCATGGTTGGACTGACATAGGCTTATACTAAGACTTTCTGTCGTAGCCACTAACTAAAAATTCTGAATACGTCTCTGCAACCATTCATATGTCTCTAAATTGAGGTATAGTAAGCTCGTATTTCACTGAAAGTAAACTAACTGTGAATTTGATTTAATAAGGAGGTTTCGCAAATTTATGAAATACGATAACAAAAAACGGATACGTCTCACTTACATTTTTTTTAAAGTTGCTAAATGTATTAACAAATATGATGATTGTCCTAAAATAATGACCAACTTTGACAGATATTCAAGGTGTTCATTTCAAACGTTACAAAAATTTATGACGTATCCTTTTTCGTTTTTGTTTTTCGTAAAGTTGCGAAAGCTCACTATTAATAGGGAGGTTTCACAACTGCACGGAATACAAAACAAAAAAGGATAGGCCTACGTCATAGATTATTGTAACGTTTGAAATGAGCACCTTAAATATCTGTCACTGAAAATGTTATATATTATTTTAACGCATTTATCAACTTTACAAAATGGAAGTGGGACGTATCCATTTTCGTTATCGTATTTCGTAAATTTGCGAAACCTCACTAAGCCAAGACATTAGATATTGTGACTATTGAAATGCTGAAAATATTCTTCGATTTCCTACAGGTAAAACAGTTCTTTTGAGGAAATTTCAGAGTGATTAACGACATTACAAATTGGCGTCCAAATATAAATACAAAATATTATTGAACTAGAAAATTAACACGAAGTAAATCGGTGAGTCCGCGTATAGGACTTAAACTGATGAAAAATCGACCACGTTAGTCATTCCGTTTCCTTGCCAATTAATGTCTAAAACACATCCAATGTCCTAGAAAATCTATTTTGAAAACAAATTTTAATTTTCCTCCTAAGCCTGCTTTAAACTAGCAAATCATAAAATGTCAATATTAAAAAATACATCAAGTAAAATATTTTAAATATCGTTTATTGAGAACGAATCATTGGTACGCTCATTTTATTGTAACTCACTGATGTCCTTATAAAATTAATCTCCGAGTTCTCATAACAAAATGGAATAGCTAATATAATTCGCGTTGATTCCACAGACGGGCATATTAAAATGTCGAATTACGAGTCTATCCAGGGGCCGATCCAGGATCCGGCGAAAGGATTGGGGGTTGGGGGAACCCCTTTCCAGAACCCGAGTGGCCGTGGTTTTTGGGTTAAAAAAAGGGGAAAAAAGACGGTTAGGCCTATGCCAATTTTGCGTATGTATGTATGTCAGTTATTTATGTTGGTGGTACATTTTAGACCCGGCGCCTCTAACATAAGTTGAGGGAGGGGCACAACTACGTTTTAGAGATAATAGGGGCGCGAGCCGACTTCGCCCCCTATCCTCCTCTGCTATCGATAGTATTCTGTGATTGACTTACAGTATTGTAGGCCAATTCAGTGTTGTGAGTCACCAATAATAACCCACAAATCTGAAGTGGATAAGTGGGTTCCTATGGTGGTGTTTGCACAGTATCGGGATATTCCCTTACACTTTGCAAAATAGTGTACTGCGTTATTTAACGTGTATGTTAACCATGATACACGGTACCAACAACTTAACGCCTCATCCGAAGGACGGTGCCTATTACTTTAATTTAAACCCTCCAGCCGAAACACAATGGAGTGCGATGGATTCGAACTAGGGATAACGATATCTAGGGGCGGATCCAGCAGAGCTGGCAGTCCAAAACCCGATGTGGTTTTAAGAAGCAAAAAAAAAAAAAAAAAAGAAAAAAAAGTCCTTTCTCTCACTTTAGGCCTTTTTGTACGGGTACGTTTTTTCACGCCTTCTTTTCTCCTGACATCTATACTTCCTTTCTTAAGGGGGTGCTCAATTTCTCTCAAGGGAGTGCTCGAGGGCTAATCTTCTTATATGTATGCTATTTGTATTTCGTTCT
>JAOTQE010034119.1:12500-21691 GCA_025631205.1 Nesometra sesokonis
ACCGTTAACAATTCCTTGGCAAACTTTCACCTCGGCGCTATTCCAATTATTTGGCTATTTTCCGAATCATATTGCTCTGTGATTAGTATAAAATAAAATTTATAGAAATACGTCAATTAGAATTACAACACACACACACAAAACTTGCAAATACAACTATTTATAAAACGAAATAATAAGGATGTGGATCTATCCAAACAGCAGAACAAAATATTATTTATTCGCATGTAAGGCAAGACTTTATATCATGTTTCACGAACCCTTCGATGCAGACAATTAGGATTAAAACAATAAATTCCATTTTGGCCTGTTAACGAACATTCTGACATAAATAATTAAATATTTTGAATAAGAATAAAAAAAATCCCAACTTTCGATTCATGAATATTTTTCTGAAGATGCAAATACTATATTAATAATCGTTATTTATAATACTTTGCTTCAAATAAAAATCTTTATTTTTATTTTATCCTCCGCATTGTCAACTTTCTAATTGAAAAAACAAATTTTGTTTTTATTCTGACCTCCCGTAGTTGATTGTCCAAAGAAAGTTCGCGAAACATGGCATCAAAAAAGGTTTCGCCTAAAGTAAAAGTAAAAGAGGTTTTGGTTACTGCATGTAAGCGTCAATGTCTCGGTCGTTAGCTGGTGAAGAATTATAATCAATAAAAACACATGAGTGAAATCTCACAGCCATGGAACACATTGTAGTGCGAAAACATCTTTTAAAATCACCAAAACATACATAATGTAAAAATTATGTTCACAAACATGATAAAAATGATTGAGAACTATGAAATGGAAAAGAATATTTGTATCTGGATAAATATTGATATTAAACCATATTTCAAGAGGGCTACATATCCAGCGTGAGTTGATTATGAGGGGCCCTCAAACCCGATACATTAAAATATATATATTTAAATATAATAATTAGATTTTACTACTGATTAGCATATTTATTTTACTTGAGTTTTAAAATGAATTTTAGATGTGGTTGAGTTTTTCATTGAAGTGTTTTATGAGTTAGAATACTTAATTCCTTTAATTGTAATACGGTATTAAAAGAATGTTCAAAAAGTTCACACTGATGTCTTGTGCGTCTCCTTGGAGAGATGACGTGTACGCAGTAATCCTGGCAAGTCTATGCAGATTTTAGGTTGGGAAGGGCATGTTATTCAATAAAGTTTTTAACCAAAACTATTTTTTAATATGGTTCTATTATACTTCCAGTGGCGAATCAAGAATGCGTGTGTAGCTGAGAGGATCGAGATATTGAGAGTGGGGCAGTCTGAAAAAAGGGGAATTTCAAATTGTAAAGGGCCATGGTGTTCAGTAATTCATCGCCAGCCGATCGGATGTAGAAAACTGGCACCCCTAGATGCTCAGAAATGACACTCTAAAATCTTTCAAATTGATTTTAAAATGCAGCAGACAGTTCAGCAGTAATGTATGTGGGCCATACCTTTACTTCGTTAATTTGTTGTCGGTTGTTGCTAGAACAAGTTATGTTTTCCCAATATCTGATAGTTCTAAAAAAAATTAAAAGGCAGTTCCCATGGAATGTCTGTGCAGTCATCCCTTCCCTTGGTCGGCCCTTCACTCCCCATTGCCCTGTCTTACGAGCTATAGAAATCTATACTTCTCAGTAGTAGTAGTTGGTGTTACGTTAGATTTAAGAACAAGTTATGTTTTCCCAATTTCTAAAAAAACATTAAAAGGCAGTTCCCAGGAAATTTCTGTGCAGTCATCCCTACCTTTCCTTTGGTCGGTCTGTCACTCCCCCTACATCTTACAAGATATATAAACCTATACTTCTCAGTATCTGAGAGTTCTCTTAAATTTAGCAGTTCCTCGGCAATGTAATCTTTCTTCTCAGTTACACTGTAACAAATTTCCGTAAAATTACGGGAAAAGTCCTGACAGCCAGGATGCCAAAAATATCCCGTAAATTTTACGGTTGTAATTTTTTACAGTAAATTTTATGGACATACTGTTATACGATTAATTTTACGGTAAATTCCCGTAACGGAAAAAGCTCTCGTAGCCAGGATGCCAAGAAAATTCCGTAAATGTTACGGGTAAATTCCCGTAAAATTTACGTGATTTTTTGGCATCCTGGCTGCCAGGACTTTTCCCGTTTTTTTACAGTGCAATTTTTTACAGTGTATAGGCCTAGTCCACATTACAGATATTGTGGAGGAACCGGAAATGAAAAAAAAATGTGAGATTTGGAAAAGATAGGTTCTGTTAAATGTCGGCTAAATTTTAAAAGAATCAAATTTGTGATGTTAATTAGAATGCAAGTTTTTATTAGTATAGGCCTACTGTATGATTAAACAGGGTTAGGATTATTTTAAATTGATTTGTGATTTAGGCCTATCCTTCCTTTATCTTGCCTCTCCCACGGTCAGTCTTTTTGAGTTCAAGTATGCCTCGTTCTTGTTTTAGGTTTTAAGTTTCTGTTTGTTAGTTGGCACGGTGTATGCGGTTCAGACGCAGACGTTGGGAGTTCGAATTTCTTTGCTGGTTGGCCATATACAATTCTTGGATAAGACAACTTATTATTTTCCCTCTCCAACCAGGAGTATAAATGAGGCCTAGGCCTATATGAGAACTCAATTATCAATGCGTGATTAAAGCTACAACTATTGGAATGACTCCGAGCTGTGATGTGTTCCATGCGGTCATTGTTAAGCCTACTGTACTTAAACAATTTTCCATAAACGCCTACAAATACAACATAATTCCCTTGCCAATTACTGGGATTAAGCACATGTGCTGTAGACATTTAAATAATATAGGCTACTGATCGACGAAGGAACAGGTTTCATGCGGGAATTTCGAACAACCCGGTCTTATCGGAAATGACGATGGTTGAGACACGATAAAGTCAGTTTAGTAGATAACGCATGGGGATTTCTAACACAACGCGAATCAATCAAATAAAAAAAGTTGCTAATTCCTTGGTCTAGCGGTAGCTAATCATTTGGGTTACCCAATTCTAATAAAACTGACGACGACGGTCTATAGCCTATAATAATTTCAATTAATCACTATTTTCAATGTTTAAAAACTTCAATCATCTCTCGTGGACCGAGAAACGTGAACGTGAACCGACAAAGAAACGTGGAATTGACTTTCCCAATCGTTCGACCATGGACGTATAAATTTTCGACGATACATTGATAATCTATAGATAGGCTATTTCAAAAATGCTTAAAAAAGGGCAACTCCAAGATTAAAATTTCTATGGATAAATCTATTGAAAAATTAGTTCTGACCTAACTGACAAAATTTCACATGCCGTAAAATTAAAATGTGTTAAAAAGTGAATCCCAAATCAAAATTGGTCTGCTACTCAAATTACATAATGTTAAAGACTAGGAAAGTTTTTTGAAATGGCTGTGTTTGAAAACCAAACTCACATTATAAATATATCTCACATAAATTGAGAGATCAGTCAAAATCAAATTGGAACATGTAATTTTTAATGTGACTTTCGGTATGATTTTCAAACACAACCCCCTCAAAATATGTTCCTATTCTTTAACCTTGTGTAGACCCACTTTTTGATTTCCTGCCTAGTGTGGAAAGTATTTTCATTCATACCTTATAATCCAATTGTTGTAAAATTTTGTCAGTAAGGTAACAACTAATTGTTATATAGGTGTATCCATAGAAATTATAATCCCGGAGTTCTCCTTTTTTATTTTTAGTAAAACGACAGGGGTCGTCATTGTGTATACGATGAAACTTTTAAATCAAATTACGGCATAGGTAACAGAAACAATAAAACGTTGAACGATTTTAACGTTTGTTTTTATTACGATGTCATTTAAGTCAATTTAAAAAAAATGTATTTGTTACCGTATGTTAAATCGTGATTGAATCTTTCTATTATGAAAACGTCTCCAATTTTTTTAAATTTCTGTAGGAGTTCTTTTTATCCATTTATCGTTGATAATAGTCGTAGTATAAATGAGCCCTAACGCGTGAAACAGTACCGGTACCTCTCAGGCTGTCCAGGATCCCGCTTTGATTTTGACAAGCAAAAAAAAAAAAAAAAAAAAAAAAAAAACTAAAAAAAAAAAAATAAAAAACGTGTTTCACCATTTTGCGTGTTCTGGTACCCTCTTTATGTTATGCAGGGCCCATATCTGTGTCTATTTTTATGGTCAATTTTAGATCTGGCGTTCCTAATATAAAGAGCGGGGAGGGGGTGGGGGCGCAACGATTTGGCGATAATAAATCCGCCCGTGTCTGTAAACGATATTAAAAAAAATAATATGACAATCGTTTAGAATCGCATGCTTTACCTGTGTAAACTAAGAAAATATTACAATTAAATGTAATCTATTGTGTTGCTCCATGCTTGCTCACACATTCCAATACGACATCGTTGATAGACCAGAGGGAAAACAATAAGATGATTTTCCTCCATAGATAGTCGACTCAGTACCAATCCAGTCAAAGGGTCCATCTTGGGGCCTTTTTAACGTTCAACATTTATATAAATTACATTTCTTTGGTCATAACTACTCCGTCATCTTCTTAATCAAAATACAATTGACGTGTCGTTAAAAACGTTTCATTCCGTTGGTGACAAAACACATGAAGCTAATTTTTTTAGCATTCTAGCATTTTTGACAAAATAATCACCGCCATTAAGTTCCTCTATTGTTATAAAATACGCTAAATAACGGAATATTTTACCTTTTCTTCAATCAGGAGCCAAGGTTGTCTAATAAATGTCCAGAATGTAAGTGTTAGCATGGAGAGCCGATGCTGTTGCTTGTTTTTGCCTCGTCACAAAGTGGGACTTCAGATTAACACACTGACCGTCTCCAAGGGTGACCGTGAAATCAAGTCCATTACATAATCCAATGAATTTAAGCGAAGAAATTATTTGCCTACAACGGAAGACCTTCGCGACGATGTGGGACTTAACTGGCTTATCATTGTAATTCCGAACATTACTAAACTTCCGCAAATAAAAATATTCAACTAGGTATTTACGACATATTATAAATTATATAATAAATTGGAAAGGCTATAAAAAAAAAAACGAAATTATCATAAGATATCTCATTAATTCAACCGACCACCGACAGACAGACAGATCGGTATTACCGACAGTTCTAGAAACTTCTGAGAACAAAATAGGGAAAAGCATAGAGGAAAACCTACAAAGTAAAATACAGACTATTCAGCGGGTAGGGGGAGGGGTAGACACCCCTGGACACGCCACTTCACAACGTGCACAATACAGCCATATGTGGTATTAAAGTAATTTTATCGTATAAGGTGTTTTTCATTCTAATTTGAATAGTAGACGAATATTCATTTGTTACTCATGTGGACTAAATTAACTTTGTAAGTGTACGAATGCTGTAGGCCTCTGAGGTAATCCCCTTAATTAGTGGTAAGAACTGATTGGTCCAGTCATCCCTGAATGCCTCATTAATTACAAGATGGAAGTTGATATCTGAAGCTTAGATTTTCCAATTACATTTCTATGATTATATCCCCACAATACTTTATTATCAATGAAAAAAGGTCATAGCCAAAGCAATCTGTCTAGCAGATGTGAAGAATCGCTGGACTGTAAACTCATAAACATTCATGATTTGAATAATTCTCTTTGGAAATCTACCCTATTCGATTGTAGAAATCGATCAACCATGCCAGGCCTATGCAATTTATATAAAAAATGTTAAATAGTCAATCGGCCTATTGGTATGTCAATAAAGGGGAAACATTTCTATAGAATGTAATTTTATATATAAAAATTGAATAGACATTCAATCGGCCTATTTATGAAAAAATTGGAACATTTTATATAGATTATATAGGTAAAGTATATTTTATATTAAATAAAATGATTAGATAGTCTATCGGCCTAAGAATGGGGAGGTATGTCATAAAGATTGTATAATAGGTATATTATTTTGGGCCTATTAAAATAATTCGAGTTTGTAAAAAGGCAAAGCTCAATAGTAAACACTTAATGAAAACAAAGAAAACTAAGCGACTGTCTTAGCGAGCCGAAACAATAACAAAAGCATAAAATAATATCATATATATTTCAATTTGTGTTTATCTTGATATCTTCAATTTACTTATATCTATGGGTTCTGTTTTTCATGTTCAGAACAGCAACAGAAGAATTAAGAAGAAAATCTTAAAAACTGTCGATTAATATTAACTATATGTGATCTCTAAGTCAGTTCTTTGGCTACAGTACACAATGAATTGTTTTTAAATTTAAATGTATATTTGAGTTATTATGGAATATTATAGTACTAGCAATGATTATTAACGATTTTGTAAAAGCAGGTTGCCGACGGTAATTTAAGTCGTGCTCGATGCTTGTTTCATGCAAGATTCAATGGTCATTGAACGCAATTGACCGATAAAGACCTACACTAGGCCTATATCACTAACATCCGATTTTTTTGTTTGGTCCATTTTCAGAATATTGAATTAAATTAAAAAATCCAACCAATTAAATTAATTAATTTGCTGTGTTTCAGCAACTCAATTAGACCTAAATTAATTAAGATTTTGCGATTATACCGCAAGTGATTCTTTCGTCTAGATCATGGAGCAGTTCCATGGGTAGATCTACACTTTTGATGTAGCCTATTTCTCAACTCGAGACTCGTCTCTTCAGATTCTGCGACCATCGTTCTGCAGGCTGTGTTGTCATGTATATGGATCCCTTATTAATTAAAACCTTTCGAAGTTCACATTAAAACTTTTTTAGCTTCGCCGATGGTTTTTTTTAACCTTTTTATGTTCGCCAAATCTCCCACTAGCACCCTTAAAAAACAAAGAATCTCTTTTTTTTCTGAGGGTTCCATTATAGGAAACAAAGTTACCAATGAGACTTTATATTTTTAGGTGTATAAAGGAACATTTCTGCCCATACCTTATAATCATAATTAAATTAAAATCATTTCTATGTATGTAGGTAAGTAACTAAGTAATGGATTTTTTTTTTTGTGACGGTCGGAAACATTAGAGGGCGCTTGATTGCATAAACAATATTGGGTATTTTTGTATGCGTCTAAACATCTTTATGCTTAACACTATCGGTAGGTCGGTCGGTTCGCAAATTTACGAAACGGACGTCACATTTCCATTTTGAAAGTTGCTAAATGTGTTAAGCTCAATCCAGACTATCAAACTTATTTGACAAAAACACTTTCTATGTATAGTCATGGTGTGACATTGTCATAACCTACTAATCGAGGCGCATTACATGTTCCGAAATGCTGGATCTGACAAAATTCATAACGCCATTTTTCCCAAAAATTCCATCAGTGACGATTTCTTTTCATGTTGATGTGGAGTTTCAACCGTAGCTTGGTAGACAAACATTTCTTGTTCAAGTTCTAACAATCCAATTGGTTTTAGAATTTAACAGGGCAATTCCTTATATCTTGATAATCTAATTGGTGAATTTGGACAGTCAGTCTAGTCATCACTAAGTTGGAAAAATCGAGTACCATTAATTTGAAAATAATAAACCCCTGAAGCTCGTACAGAGAATTTTGCAGTATACTAAGAATACGTTTACTTATATATTTATATATATCAAAACAAATTTGGGGTTTCACAGGAAAAGTAAGGAAACCATCCTAATCAAAGTAGGTCTATGTTGGATGGGGGAACGTCCCAACCATCTCCTACATCTGCGCCAGTGATGGGGATCGAATTATAAGCTTCTATCTTGTTTTATTGGTTAAATTAAAATTCTATGTGAGGTTATAGTGTAAACACTGTGGATAGATATGCTGTAAATTTTACAAGTGACAGGCCCAGCGGATAATGTATCTAAAGTTTATTATTACATTATTATGATCTAGGAATGTTAAGAACGCTAACCACATCCAACATCAATATACGACGAATACAGATAAATAAAAAATATTGAGCCCCGTCGCGTTAAATTTAGGTTGAAAGGCTACGGGGCGATTATTGTTTATTTTTGGGTTCATTCACATTCCTTATGAATCACCTGGTCGATGTTCAGAAGACAATCGGAATATGTTGGTAGGATCTCCCTGTCTACTATGTGAAACAATATCAATGGCGTATCCAGAAATCGGTGAAGGGGGTGCTCAACCCCGATCGAATTTTGACAACCCTCTTATTTCCTCTTTATGGTTCTTATCTGACATTATAGTTTTTTCCTCTAAAGGGGGTGCTAATTTTCTCCGGGGGAAGGGGTGGGGGAAGGGAAGCTGATTCTCAATTTTCATTATGCTATTTTTTTCTGGAGGGGAGGGGGTGCTCGAGCACCCTAAGCACCCCCTCTGGAGACGCCACGTCATGTACGTCGTGCTAGCAACCTACCTCGCAAACTACCAATTATGATAGACAGTAGCCTGAAGTAGAGATAATAATAATCGGAGTTTATGAAAGTCTCCGTTACCGATTTAAGCAAAAACGGAATGATTTATGTATTACACAATAGCTAAAGTGGGATCGCAGTTATTAATCTAGTGTCCACATCGTCAATCAATTTTGTAATATCTCTAGGCTACATTCAGGAACGCTAAAATGTCCTCCCACTCAACATATCATTTCTCACCAAATGTTTAAATAGTTTTTTTTTATTTTGTTTAATGACGATATGATATTAATATTGGGCATGAAATGCCGCATTTATTTATTTTTACTTCAAGAATTATCAATCGTAGTGTATAAAGGTTGAACAACATGTTATTATGCAATCCGGGAAAATACAAGATAGCGTATCACTTTAGATTCATAAAATAATACTATTAACTATCCCATAGACTAAACACATTTCATGCAATGTGCTAAAGAACAAGTGCCATGAAGCCTATAATTTAAGATTTGAGCACAGATCCCAAGTATGTCTAAGCATCGATATCCATCGCCATTATGGGTACTAAATTTAGTAAGAACATAATGTTAACTACATAAATGTTGGTTTACATTACGAATTTTGTAGTCGTAATTATACTCTATTTAACACAAACCTCAACTCTTTAAAGGGCAGTTTCACCCAAAAAATTATTATTCATTATATGTTTCAGTTAATCATAAAAAGTATATTCAGCCATGTTTCAGAATTTCTACGATTCATTTTACCTATCATAATTATTGGTGAAATAGACGAAAATTGCTAAGTGGGGGGATAGTTCAAATTACAA